>SJYC01051390.1:0-35702 GCA_006408675.1 Madoqua kirkii | reverse complement strand
TCTTCAAAGCATTCTCCAGGTGAAAGAAGGCATCCGCAAGGCCTCACAGAGCATGCGTCCATTTACGTCAGAGCATGCGTCCATCACGTCAGAGCATGCGTCCATCACGTCAGAGGATGCGTCCATCACGTCAGAGCATGCGTCCATCACGCGAAGCGCCCAGAGCAGGCCATGCCTACAGACAGAAGGCAGGGCTTTCCAGGGTCTGGAGGAGACAGGGAGGGAGGAAGTGCCTGTGGTGGGGGGTTTCCTCTGGGGATGAGAAAATCATTTTGGCACTAGACAGAGCTGATGGTTGTGTAATGATGTACTAAATATCCCTGAATTATGCCCTTTGAAACAATCGATGCTGCATCATGTGAATACATAAAAAAGGAAAAACAGATCAGGTTGAGATTGATTAGGGCTAAACATAACCCTTTTCCTTACAACTTCTGCTTGGGAATTCAGTAATTTCATCAACTCAGGGTGCCAGAAACTGATGGGGTCCTTAATGCCTCCTCCAGGGCCATCAGGAGGGGAGGCAGCCCTCTCGCTCCACCGCACGAGTGCCGTCAGCCCTCAGTTCTCGACAGGCGTGTGAGAAACGAATCATCGCACACGCTAGTTATGATACAAGTCACACACCCGGTACAGACACAGCCTGGGTTACAGGACCAACGCCTCCGCGGCCTGGCCATCCCCGGGCAGCGTAAAAACAGGTTGAAATTGATTAGGGCTAAACATAACCTTTTTCCTTACAACTTCTGCTTGGGAATTCAGTAATTTCATCAACTCAGGGTGCCAGAAACTGATGGGGTCCTTAATGCCTCCTCCAGGGCCATCAGGAGGGGAGGCAGCCCTCTCGCTCCACCGCACGAGTGCCGTCAGCCCTCAGTTCTCGACAGGCGTGTGAGAAACGAATCATCGCACACGCTAGTTATGATACAAGTCACACACCCGGTACAGACACAGCCTGGGTTACAGGACCAACGCCTCCGCGGCCTGGCCATCCCCGGGCAGCGGGACGCGGGCCCAGGCCGCCCTTAGGGCGCAGTCGCTGCGAACGTGGCTCAGAGCCAGGCCTGCAGAGGCCGAGCTCTCTCCTCTGCCGGAGACTCCTGGGCGGGGGTGACCTGGCGATGGCGGGGCCTCGGTCGGGCTGTGACGCCCTGGAGCACCAGGACGCAGGTCCTGCACGGCCCACGTCTGCCGCTGACACCAACAGAGCCCGGTGCGCGCTGAGCTGCCAGGCTGGAGGTCCGCTTGGGTCCCGGCACCAGCGGGGCCGCATCTCCCGGAAGGCGCCTGCGCGTGTGTGTCGGCCCGGCCACGCTGGGCCGGTTCTGACCGCCGTCAGCCACACCTCCCTGCGGCTCTGGACGCGCACACGTTCACCCCTGGGCAGGAGCAGGGCCCGGAGACCAGGGCGCCCCTCACGACAGCCGGAAAGCAGGGCGCCCCTCACGACACCCGCAAAAGGCGCACCTCGTGATACCCACCCAGACAAGAAGCGGACTCGTCTTCAGGGCTGGTACCAGTGCTGTACTCAACATTAGGAAAAGAGGGAAGGAAATGATCTTATAAATTAAATCAATTATCATCAATATTTAAAGGAACACTGTAGTCAATTACTTCATAATTCACCCCATAATTTATTGATCTATAATTATTTTCAACAGAGGCAGGCCTGCACCATTAGCAGCATACCATCAGTTAACATCTTCCTTGGAGCAAAAGATTTAGCAACATTGCCCGGGATTAGGTAATACTGTGCAGGTGTCTCTGACACTGTTTTAAATGAGGCTGTCCTGGGCAAGTAGAGACATAGAGGCAGGTCCACTCAAAGAGAAAAGGAGAAGGCGCGGCAGAGACGGGAGGAGAGACGGTGAAAGGAGGGGACAAGAGGGGGCGGGGGGAGGCGCACTGCTTCCCGAAGCACGTGTCGAGCCGCTGCAGGTGTGGCCAGCACAGAGCACGCCCAGCAGCACACTAGAGTGTGTAAGTGTGAGTGTGCATGTGTGTGCATGTGCAGTGGGTGTGGTGTGTGTGTCCGTGCGTGTTTAAGAGTGTGTGTGTGCAGTATGTGTAGTACGTGTGTGTGGTCTGAGTGTGCAGTGTGTGTAGTGTATGAGTGTGTGTTGTGTGAGTGCCGTGTAAGTGTACAGTGTATGTGTGAGACTGTGTAATGTGTACAGTGTAGATGTGACTGTAGTATTGTGAGAGTTTATGAGTGTATGAGTGTGTGTGAGGGTGTAAGATAAGAGTGTGAAAGTGAGAATGTGTGAGTAGAATGTGCATAAGAACATGTGGGTAGCAGTGTGAGTGTATGTAAGTATGTAGTGTGTAAGAGCATGTGGGTGTGTATAAGTGTAAGTGTAAGAGTGTATGAGAGTGTATAGTGTATAAGAATCTAAGTGTAAGAGTATGTGTCTGTGTGAGAGTGTGTGTAGTGTGTAAGACTGTGTGTGAAGTATATGATTTATGTGTGTGTACGTGTGTAGTGTTTGTGTGTGTATGTGTAAGAGTGTGTGAGTGTGTGCACATCAACAGGATGCTACCGCTGAAGCTGCCAGACTCACGTGCAGAACAGCTCACGCGGGAACCCCAGCCCAGGGCAGTGGCTGACACCCTTCCCGGGACGCCTGAGCTCCCGAGAAGGCGCGGAGGAGTCCTGCTCCTGTCGCCTAGCCCGCTCTCTGGGAAAGCGTCCTCCCAGTGGTTGCGTGAAGCAGAGGAGACCCTCCAGGGAAAGGGACCACAAGGTGACCAGAACCAGCACAACCCCCGGGAGCTGCTCCCAGAGGACAGTGGCCACGTCCCCCCGGAATTCCAAATTCTCCTGACTTAGGGAAGGGCACGGTGACAGGAGGCCTTTTGCCTGCCACACCACAGTCCTTCCTGGGAACACCCCGGGAGCCGCACCCCTGGAAGCCAGGGAGATGCTTGGTCAGCCAGCTCTGCTGCTGGGATTCAGCTCTCATGGGTGGTCAGAGCCCATGCAGTCAGGAGTTACAGTGCATCACAGCCACCAGAATTGTAAAGGAAGAAGCAAAGCCATTACCAACCACAGGAGACACACCAAGAAAATCCAGTAAAGACATGAGATGTTTGATCTCACTAGTCATCAGCTCAGGGCAAAGTAAGAACAGTGAGACACCAGTCTCTGTCCACTGAATTAATGAAAGCTAAGGATTCTGGCAACGTGAGAACTCAGGGATCATACGGACCAACAGACCAAGAGACCAACTGACACACCTCTTTGGAAAGAAATCTGCTATCATTTTGTGAAGTGGAGCATCTGGACCCCACAGTTCCCCTCCCAGGTAGATACAACCCAGAGAAGCCTCTGGGCACATGCCTGAAATAAAATACACAAGCCTGGTAATAGCAGAACAGTTCACGGCAGCAAGACCAGAAAGTCAAACGTCCTTTCTTGGGGAATGAATAGACTGTGACAAACTCACACAGAGGAGCGGCGCGCGGCCGTGGAAAGGAGCGGCCAGCTACACGCCACAGCAGCTGCATCTCCGTACCATTCCAAAAGCCACCGAAACGCAGCTGGGAGACAAGAGATGCCAAAACCCGAGACGAAGGCAATGGCCGGCCACGGACAGACTTGCGGGTCTTTGGGAGAGAAATGCGAAGGATCTGGCAACACCTCAGCTACGGGGAGAGTCGGGGAGGGGTCCTGAGCTCAGGCTCGTGTGGTGGGCCAGGTGATGCCATCCTTGGAGATGCGGACACAGAGGGTGGGAGACGTGGACATGAGGTGAGTCTAGATACAGAGGCAAGAGGGGTGCTCTGTAAAGAGGAGGCGCAATCCTGAGGACATGAGCGAGGGGCCGCACGCACGAGAGTGAGGACGCGCACGTGGAAAGGAGCCGGTAAGTGAAAAGGCCCTCAGGCAGGCCTACCCTTGGCCCCAAGACCTCTGGGAGTCTGCATGAGGCTGGGCAGACACGAGATGACGGAGGCAGCTGAGCTGAGACAGAGCCTGCAAGCAGCGGGCACTCAGCACGTCCTAGCAACCATCCTCCTCTGGATTCGCCAAGTGACTCAGCATACGAGGTACCTGTTCTAGGAAGCACGGGGAGACCACCCTTCAAGCCAGCAGTTACTTCACAACATGAATAACCGTGTCCCTAAAGCACATCAGTCCTGAGTATATATTGGAAGGCCTGATGCTGAAGCTGAATCTCTAGTACTTTGGCCACCTGATGCGAAGAGTGACTCATTGGAAAAGACCCTGATGCTGGGAAAGATTGAAGGCAGGAGGAGAAGGGGACGACAGAGGATGAGATGGTTGGAAGGTATCACCAACTCAATGGGCATGACTTTGAGCAAGCTCTGGGAGATGGTGAAGGACAGGGGAGCCTGGCGTGTTGCATTCCACGGGGTCACAAAGAGTCAGACACGACTGAGCAACTGAACAACTTAGCAACTGAACAACAACCACAAGCCCTTCCAAACTTTTTTCTACATTACTGATTTTTCCCCTCAGGTGATTCAAGTTGCTATTTGTCAATGCTGTTCTGTCTCATTCAAGTTCCTCCTTTCGAGCCTAAAAGTTCCAGTTTATCAAATTTCTTCTCCAAATAGAGGTGTAAAATTAGAGCAAAAATGCAATAATAATAAGCTAGAAATAGCATGTTGCTATAGTGATACCAAAGTCTAAAATTAGATTTTGATCTATAAAAAAACACAAAATTCATTACTCTGCTACTCATTTTTGCCATTTTTCTCTGGGCCAAAGCCATTTCAAAAAGAACCTTTATTATATGGAATCACAGAATACCTGTCCCACAGTGAGAAAGAGATGGATCAGGTAATTCAAGTCCACAGGTAATCCAGAAACCTCATTCCAGTTCAATTTCAAAACGTTCTGCCATCAATACTTTATTACATCCACCCTGAAGTCACAAAACTGGCTGATTTATGAAGCTGGACAAGTCTCTTGGCCTCTCCAGACCTCGGTGTCCTCAGTGATTGCATGCAGAGGCCACGCAAATGACCCCAGTGACTGCTCCGGGGTCACAGACCCCAGCAATTCCCATCACCCTTCCTTTACCCACAGGCAGGAGGGCTGGGGAAGGGACATCAAAGATCAACTGCAAACTGATTGGTAACCAAGGCACGGATTGACAATTCCAAGTGATTCCATGGAATCTTAGAGCCGGGATTTATGCTTCCAGACTACAGCAAACCATGCCTCAGAGTGACACAGTCCTGGCCAGTGAGGTAGGGTACTGTGACCTTATTCCATGGGAGAAGAGCACAGAAAGAGGGAGCCCAGATATCTCAGTGCCTGTCAGGACATATTTAACTAACAGATGACTCTGTGGCTGAGAAACACAAGAAGTGGATGAAAACAGACAGTCCCAGTTCTGGGAGATGCATCTAAGGTCTCAAAGTGCAGCAAACATATTTAGAACATCACCAAGCTAATTCCTTCCTTTACCAAAGACTATCACCTCAGTTTAGTGAGTAATCCACTCCAGTACTCTTGCCTGGAGAATCCCATGGATGGAGGAGCCTGCTGGGCTACAGTCCATGGGGTCGCAAAGAGTCGGACACGACTGAGTGACTTCACTTCACTTCACTTCACTTTGAAAAGGCAGAGGAACCAGAGATCAAATTGTCAACATTCATTGGATCATGGAGAAAGCAAGGAAATTCCAGAAAAAAAAACATCTACTTCTGCTTCATTGACTACAAAAAAGCCTCTGACTGTGTGGATCACAACAGACTGTGAAAAATTCTTAGAGATGGGAATACCAGACCACCTTCTCTGAGAAACCTGTATGCAAGTCAAGAAGCAACAGTTAGAACCAGACATGGGACAGCTGACTGGTTCAAAATTGGGAAAGGAGTGCGTCCAGGCTGTACACTGTCACCCTGCATCTTTAACTTCCCTGCAGAGTACATCATGAGAAATGCCGGGCTGGAGGAAGCACAAGGTGGAATCAAGACTGCTCGGAAAGATAACAACTTCAGATACACAGATGATGCCACTCTAACGGCAGAAAGCGAGGAGGAACTGAAGAGCCCCTTGATGAGGGTGAAAAGGAGAGTGAAAAACCTGGCTTAAAACACAACATTCAAAACACTCAGGAAACTCAGACAGGGGCTCTGTATCAATCTGGAGGAGTGGGGTGGGGCGGGAGATGGGAGGGAGGTTCAAAAGGGAGGGGATGTATGTATGACTAAAGCTGATTCTGGAGAAGGTAACAGCAGCCCACTCCAGCATTCTTGTCTGGAGAATCCCAGGGACAGAGGAGCCTGGCGGGCTGCCCAGAGTCAGACACGACCGAAGCGACTTAGCAGCAGCGGCAGCACGGCTAATTCATGTTGAGGTTTGACAGAAAACAACAAAATTCTGTAAAGCAATTATCCTTCAATAAAAAAAATAAGTTAAAAAAAAAAACACACAAGATCAGGGGCATCTGGTCCCATCATTTCATGACAAAGAGAAGGCGGAAAAGTGGAAGCCAGTGGGTTTTATTTTCTTGGGCTCCAAAATCACTAGGGATGGTGACTGAAGCCAAACAATTAAAAGACACTTGTTCCTTGAAAGAAAAGCTATGACAAACCTAGACAGAATATTAAAAAGCAAAGACATCATTTTACTGACAAAGGTCTGTGTAGGCAAAGCTGTGATTTTTTTTCAGTACTCGTACAGACATGAGAGTTGGACCATAAAGAAGGCTAACCACCAAAGAATTAATGCTTTCAAACTGTGGTGCTTGAGAAGACTTTTGAGAGTCTCTTGGACTGCAAGGAGATCAATCCAGTTAATCCTAAAGGAAATCAACTCTGAATATTCATGGGAAGGACTGAAACTGAAGCTCCAATCCTTTGACCACCTGATGGGAAGAGTTAACTCACTGGAAAAGGCCCTGATGCTGAGAAAGACTGAAGGCAACAGAAGGAGGTGACAGAGAATGAGACAGTGAGACAGCATTGCCACGTCAACGGACAAAAACCTGAGCAAGCTGCAGGAGATGGTGAAGGACGGGCAAACCCGGCGTGCTGCAGCCCACGGGGTCCCAAGGAGTCAGCCCTGGCTTAGCAACTGAACAATAGCAGGTGAGAAACTGCAGCCTGGAAGCTTATTAGATCCTTATTACTCCTGCATGTTACAGTGTTCATCTCTTGGGCATCCTGGAAGCTCAGTGGATGAGGATCCGCCGACCAAAGCAGCCTGGTCCGGGAAGATTCCACACACTGCAGCAGAGCTACTCAGCCCTCGAGCCAAAGCTGCTGAGCGCACTCGCTGCAACATCGGGATCCACGGAGCGAGAGCCCGTGCTCAGCAGCTAGAGAGCAGCTGCCACTCTCCCCGAGGAGAGAACCCTCGCACAGCAACAGACACTGGAGCAGCTGAGAAGAAAGAAATCACTGCTTTAAAAGAGTATTCATCTCTTGATAACGGAGCTGTGGGTGGATTTTATTTTCTCCTGTTTGTTTGCATTTTCTGCCGAGAACATGTGCCACATTCGGACCGTTGGTTCTTTTTCAAATAATGAGAGTTTTTCATAGGTATTTAAGGAGTATTTCAGGGCTCTGTTTTTAGATCTTTACTCCAATTTAAAAGATAAATAACTGCTTGCAGAGAAATGCTAGCAGGTAACGCAGGCAGGGAGAGCCCGCAGGGCTGGTCAGGTGGCCGGGATGCTGCAGCAGGGCTCGTGGGAGACGGGACAGCGCCAGTCCTAAAGGAGGGCACCGGCTGGACAGGGCTGGGAGGAGGGCCTTCCCAGCCAGGGGGCAGCCACGCCCAGCAAGAAGGGGAGCCCAGCCAGGAACGCAGCCCCTCCCGGCACAGACCCCGCACGAACGCCACCCGGGCCTGCGCCTCCTAGGCACCGGCGCCTCTGTCTCCACAGTCAAGTGGACAGATGAAGACTTCTCTTAACGACGTGGCTTCAGTAGCAGGAGGCAAAGGCTGCCTACGCTCTGTTTGCAGCTGAGTCCCCACGGACTATGTGCTAGGCACACAGTGCAGGCCCAGCAAATGGCGGCCGATAAAGACCTGTCAATTCTTCACTAGCCAGAGCGGGAAGGCTGCAACGAGAGGCGAGTTTCACACAGTAACAGGAGCACAAAGGTTAGCAGCAGGGACTCGGGCATTTCATGCAGAAACTCTCTCATCAGGCAGCTCAGTTGTGACTGGTCGTATTTAGTAAGCTAAAATCATGCCTGGTGCATGAGTACACATGACTGGCCTTACTTACAGTAGGTTGTCTACACAAAGCAGGATTCCTGCCCCTACAGCCCACCACTTACCATCAGGGCTTGAAATTCCCAACATTGCTAATTCATTTGAATTTAACACATAAATTTCAGCTTATAGCGAAATTAAAATACACTTTTATGGAGCGTATTAGCATACTACCCATTATCAACCTTAACCGCTCAGCACCAATAGGTTCTCTTTCATTTTTTACTATCTTCAAAGAGGATTTCAGATGGTGTACAACAGTACAGTTATAATAGACCAAAGTTAACCATGATTGAGAAAAAGATGTAAGTTAAGTAGTAAGAACTGGCAGCAGGCACGAGTGGACACTACATCTCTATCTGCCCACATAGATGGATGGATGGGGCAGGGGTGGGTGGATGGATAGCAGAGGGGTGGGTGGATGGGTGGATGGATGGGGGAGGGGTGGGTGGATGGATGGACAGAGAGACTTCCTGTCCATCAAGCCAGAGCTGAGTTACATCATCCTTGAAAGTCAACACTGGTGGAAACAGAGCTCTTCCTGGACCCAAGCAATGTTGATTCTGAACAATGTCGTCAATGACAATGCTCCTTAGAAAGCAGACTCCGGCTCCGTGTGGCTGTGCCCTTACCGGCCCTGTGGGCACACTGTGCCTGCACGACTGCACGCCTTTCCCTCTCTGAACATCTAGATGACGGGGTTCAGGCCACACTGCCTTGTCTGCTTTTGAAGATGGAGATAACAGTGGGGGGAGATAACAAGCACCGCCTTGACGCACACTGTACACACCTAGTCTCAGCAGAGCCTTCCCTGAGGTTAGGGGGACGGCTGTGAAACAGAGCTTTCGGCCATGCAGACAGCAAAGATGTTTCTGGAAATGGCAAAGGATCTGCCCGACATACTGCAGGGAGGTGAGAGGCACGAGGAACCCTGGCGGACTCAGCCTTTGTCTCTGTGTGAGTGTCTTCCTGAAACCATGGAGCTCCACCCCAAACGAGCCAAGATCTGGGTTGTCTCACATGGTATTACCAAATTCTCACATATTCCACTTTATATAGGTACCAACAGGTCACATTAAAAGTGAACCACTGAGTAAGTCACACTTGTTTCTGGAGCTAGTGGTGAGGAGTCTGCCTGCCAGCACAGGAGACACAAGGGACACGGGTTTGATCCCTGCATTGGCAAGATCTCTTGGAGGAGGAAATGGCAACTCATTCCAGTATTCTTGCCTGGGAAATCCCAGGGACAGAGGAGCCTGGAAGGCTACAGTCCATGGGGTTGCAAAGAGCTGGACACGGCTGAACCTCCATGCATACACACAGTTTTAACGGAAGCATTGTACATCATCCATGTAAATGCCAGAAAAGTGTCTCAGTCCAGTTCAGTCGCTTGGTTCTGTCCTGCTCTTTATGACCCCATGGGCTGCAGCATGCCAGGCTTCCACACCCATCACCAGCTCCTGGAGCTCAAACTCATGTCCATTGCATTGGTGATGCCACCCAATCATCGCATCCTCTGTCATCTCCTTATCCTCCTGCCTTCAATCTTTCCCAGCATCAGGGTCTTTTCCAGTGAGTCAGCTCTTCGCATCAGGTGGCCAAAGTATTGGAGCTTCAGCATCAGTCCTTCCAATGAATATTCAGGACTGATCTCCTTTAAGATTGACTGGTTGGATCTCCTTGCAGTCCAAGGGACTCTCAAGAGTCTTCTTCAGCACTACAGTTCAAAAGCATCAACACTTCAGCACTCAGCTTTCTTTATGGTCCAGCTCTCACATCCATACATGACCACTGGAAAAACCAAAGCTTTGACTAGAAGGACCTTGGTAGGTAAAATAATGTCTCTACTTTTTAATATGTTGTCTAGGTTTGTCATAGCTTTTCTTCCAAGGAGCAAGTGTCTTAATTTCATGGCTAAAAAAACATCTGCTTCACTGACTATAAGAAAGCCTTTGACTATGTAGATCACCGCAAACTGGAAAATTCTGAAAGAGATGGGAATACCAGACCACCTGATCTGCCTCCTGAGAAACCTATATGCAGGTCAGGAAGCAACAGTCAGAACCGGAGATGGAACAATAGACCGGTTCCAAATAGGAAAAGGAGTACGTCAAGGCTGTATATTGTCATCCTGCTTATTTAACTTATATGCAGAGTACATCATGAGAAACGCTGGGCTGGAGGAAGCACAAGCTAGAATCAAGATTGCTGGGAGAAACATCAATAACCTCAGATATGCAGATGACACCACCCTTATGGCAGAAAGCAAAGAGGAACTAAAGGGCTTCTTGAAGGTGAAAGAGGAGAATGAAAAAGCTGCCTTAAAACTCAACATTCAAAAAATGAAGATCATGGCATCCGATTCCATCATTCCATGGCAAATAGATGGGGAAACAATGGAAACAGTGACAGGCTTTATTTTCTTGGGCTTCAAAATCACTGCAGATGACAGCTGCAGGCATGAAATTAAAAGATGTTTTACTCCTTGGAAGGAAAGTTATGACCAGCCTAGACAGTGTATTAAAAAGCAGAGACATTACTTTGCTGACAAAGGTCCATACAGTCAAAGCTATGGTTTTCCAGTAGTCATGTATGGACATGAGAGTAAGACTATAAAGAAGGCTGAGTACTAAAGAACTGATGCTTTTGAACCATGGTGCTGGAGAAGACTCTTGAGAGTGACTTGCTGCTGCTGCTGCTGCTAAGTCACTTCCGTCGTGTCTGACTCTGTGTGACCCCATAGATGGCAGCCCACCAGGCTCCCTTGTCCCTGGGATTCTCCAGGCAAGAACACTGGAGTGGGGTGCCGTTGCCTTCTCGGGAGAGTGCCTTGAACAGCAAGGAAATCAAACCAGTCAATCTTAAAGGAAATCAGTCCTGAATATTCATTGGAAGGATTGATGCTGAAGTTGAAGTTCCAATACTTTCACCACCTGATACAAAGAACTGACTCATTTGAAAACACCCTCATGCTGGAAAAGATTAAGGGCAGGAGGAGAAGGGGATGACGGAGGATGAGATGGTTGGATGGCATCACCGACTCGATGCACATGAGTCTGAGCAAGCTCTGGGAGACGATGAAGGACAGGGAAGCCTGGCTTGCTGCAGTCCAGGGGTCCATAAAGAGTTGGACACAACTGAGCTGAACAAGAACAACAATGTAAATGCCAAAGGAAAACTACCAAAAATGACTGAGTTCGGGCAAAATTACAATTCAGATGATACTCGTGACCATAATTTGCTAAATCAAAGGTTTCTGGACATCACTCCAGAAACATGAACCCAGGTCTCTGATCACCCACTCAGAGGAAAGTCTAAAACGTCTAAAAGCAAAAATGCTGAAGCGCAAGTTAAATATCAAAGGTCTCAACATCGGTTTACACCATTTAATACAGAGGTTTGATAAATTAGAAAATCATTTTGCCCTCCTGATTCTCATGATGGCATTAGGATAAAACATCTTTTAAAAAACATATAAAAGCTTAAATCAATATTAAAACTATTCAACTTGCCCAATTAACAATTTCTGTCTATCGAGTCAAAGGTTGATGGTGGATACATAAATTCTACAAAAGGTTTTAAAAGATTTTTGACAGCTTTTTTTCCTATTAGTTGAAGCAATTGGTGTTAGAAGTACGAATTAGAAGGGAACAGTGATCTGAGAGAGAAATGACCTAAGACAGGCTTTAAGGGACAGACGAGCCTTGAGGCCAACGCGATTTGGGACCCTGGGCCATGACAGTGCCACCTGCGGGAGACACAAGTCAAGGTGTCCAGGCGAGTCTCGGCTGCTCTGTGTGAGCTCGGAAGACACCCCCCCGCATCTCCCTGCTCCCCAAAGGCAGCACCAGTCTCACCGATCTCCTCCTGAGGCAGAAAGTGTGCAGAAAAGGAGACACAAGCCAGCATTCATAATTTCTTCTCGTGTCCAGCCTGGTCAGCCAGCCCTTGCTTTAGGTCACGAGGCAGGGTATCATCTATTTTTCTTAGTCCTGATTTAGCATTTTCACAAATTTAAGCAGCTTGCTGGGGAAATCTGACTCTGGCCAAGATTAATAAGAAGAGTATCTCATTTTCAGACGGTAATGTATTTCCATGTGCAGAATTATTTCCCTCCAAAATATGCCATTTAATTATTAAGGCCACTAAATAGTGGTAAATTTACATCAAAGTGAAGCTAGTGTGTGTTCCTAGGGAAGGGTTGTGGGTGATATTTTGAAACAACTCTGAGTGTGTAACTTTCCCATCAGCTGCACAAAGACAACAAAAGAGTCTATGCTTCATACAGAGTTGCACGGCTGCCTCCAGGAAAGTAGAGAAAATTTCCCTAAGCCTTTAGAAATCAGAAACCTTTGAATGCTGCTCTAGTATAGAATTTGGACCTAAGATAGCAGAAAATATTCTTGCCCCAAAAGGAAACTTTCCATTGTTTCAGAACTGTACTTCCATCGCTTATTTGGAGAATCATCAATGGCGGTCCCAGTCAGGCTTATTAAGCCCACAGGTTCATCAGTCCTGGTGGAAATTCCGTCAAGAGCGGCAGCATCAGCCGTGTCTCCCCCACTTCCTCCCACCCGACCCCCGGCTTCAGGCCCCCCTCAGCACTCCCACAGGAGCTGCACCACCATCCTCCAGGGCTTGAGGTCAAAACACCAAGCACATCCTTGGTCCCTGTCTCTCCTTCCACACCGCAGGACGTGCCGCCCGTGTCCCGAACTCCGGACGTGCCCGTGCTGTCTCCTCCTGCTCCGGGCTGCCCCGGCCCTGAGCTCCGCGTGGCCTGCTCCTTCCCACCCCTCGGGCCCAGTTCAGCTGCTGTCCCCTCTGTGGGGCCTCTCCCCCTCTCCCATCTGCACCGGCCCTGGCTCTGTCTCCCTGGCCCGCTTTGCACTCCTCCGCAGCGTGCTCACTGGCCTCAGCGGCCGATCAGTTGCTCACCGACTCGTCGTCTGTCCCCTGGACTGGGACGCGCGCGCTCTGAGTGCAGGGGCAGTCCTGTCCTGTCCATCCCAGAATCCCTGCGGCCCACCTAGAGCTGTTCCAGTCAGCACCGCCCGGCCCCCGGGGGATCAGGTGCAGGAACCAAGAGACCAGGAGAAGGATGTGCTCAGAAGCGAGCACGTGGAGGCCTCGGGGGCCTGGCTTACAAGCCCCATGGTCCTGCCCCCATGCTGTTACCCGGCAGCAGCGCCTTTCTGAGATGGAGCGGGTGGGCGCGGTGTAATCTTCCCGACAGGACGACAGTGAGGACGAGGACTCGACCAGCTGCCTTGTGGTCATGTTCTGGGCCTGTTGCGCTTGCTGAGACTTCCCTCCCAGCTTTTCTCACTGACCTGCAGCCACCTGTGCGTCTCCCCACGGCATCTGGCTAAAGGCAAGGGCCCCTCAGGCCCACTCTCCAGCAGCACCCACCGGGCGCCCCCGGCGCTGCACTGGCCACATGAGCGTGCAGCCTGAAGCCTGGCCCCGGGGAGGGGCCTCTCCGGGAACCAACAGAGACCGGCACACGCAGCAGGGCACCTGGCGCCCAGCCACGTCTGCCCACAATGCTGAGCGCCACAGAGGGTCCTCCTGCGCTCACTGCTCAGTCCAAGAACCCCTCCACCCCAAGGCCCTTCTGGAATGCTCTCTACATGTGACAGCTGCTCAACACACAGAAAGACACCCACGCACGCAGACGGCGCCTGCTTCACCAGGCTGGGCGGTCCTGACAGTTTGCCCAGGTCGCCTCTAAACCCGAACGCGTGAGGCACTCTGAGCTCACCCCAGTCGCCAGTCTCTTCAGAGCACATCACGGGTATTATGCACGTGCAACTTTAACAAAAACGGCAGTGAGCTCAGAATTACCTTCCAAAATCTGCATCGTGTCACCACCGTGCGTCATGAGGACGCCGTAACAGCCCATCTGATTCCACGCAGCCACACAGATTCAGAGGATAGAACGTTTATCTTGTGGACATTCCCCAGGAAGAGAACATTCTAGCCAACATCCAGGAGTGGGCCATTTCCTGGGCCCATGTTCAATTATTAATCTGAGCTTGATGAGGTTACAAAACATCTTACTGGAAAGGCAGCTGACAAAGGACGATTGAGATAGTTGGATTTGTTTCTCGTCCTTGGAAAATGTTCCATATCAACTAAACGTCCATTGTTTTTCAGCTAATATTAATATTTTAATCACTGAGTCCATTAACTCTAACATGCATCTGTCGAGGACTTGTTATGGGCTAAACATGATGAAGGTACAAGATACATCTAAGACATGGTTTCAGCTCTCAGACAGTTATAAACCTGGCTAGGAAAGCAATCTATTTATACCTGAAAACTTTGGTTAAATTTAAAATGTGTTTTTATACATTTTTTTTTTTTACAGACAGTGGGCTTCCCTGGTGGCCCAGTGGTAAACAATCTGCCTGCAATGCAGGAGACGTGGGTTCAAGCCCTGGGTCGGAAAGATCCCTTGGAGAAGCAAATGGCAACCCAGTCTAATATTCTTGCCTGGAGAATTCTGTAGACAGAGGAGCACAGTCCACAAGGTCGCAAAGAGCTGGCCACGGCTTAGCAACTGAGCACGCACGCACAGTCAGTGCATGCTGAGAGAAAAAGAGACGCTTCCTGAAGACATCAAGCACACTCTGACTTCGAGGTCTCTGCACCCAATGTTCCTTCCAGATTCCAGATGTTCTCTGCCTCCAGGGCTTGCTCCCTCAATGCGCTCAGGTCTCTGCCGAGTGCCCAGCACCAGTGGGTCTTCTTGGACCCTCCACCCACCTGCTCCGTTTCCTTGCCGGACAAGCATCTCTTCCCGGCGGCTGTCCATCCTGACCGACAGGGCTTCTTCCTGTGTAACCCTCTTCTGCCTTCCCCTTCCAGGAAAGAAGGTAGGAACTCGGTCTGTCCCCTCTCTGCTCTGTCCCCAACATCCTAACCGGCATTCAACCAGCATCTCCTTAACTACTGTTGAAGGAACGAGTCACATAACACAGCTTACTTCACAGCATGACGTCATGCGGATTGAAATGTTTTCCAGGGAAGTCACGACTACCTCGTTGAACTACAGACTTTCTAAGAAAAGCGCCTTCCCTCCCAGAGTCAGCCCTGCAAAGTGTGCGGACGGGCTGCATTTCATCTTGCTGATCGCACCAGTGCCCCACATTATGCTGGACTTGAATACACAGTACAGACACATGGAGATGGATTTATATATGACCACTTAGATAAAGCCAACCCCAATTCATCATATTCTAAACTCTGAACGTTAAAACCAAGGGTGTTGTTAATTTTGGACATTCGCACAGTTTGAAACCAAGAAATTCCATATAGGTCTGAGCCATAGTTCCTAAACACAGACTCCTTGTCAGCATAGGTTATAAAAGAGAGAGACAAAAGACAAAAGACACTGTCCAGCGATCTCATTCGCCTCAAGTGAATCAGCTGCTATACGAGTATAAACTGCCTCCTACTGTGCTGGACTTCTCAATTTGCTGTATATGTTTGTTTGCTCACTTGTTTTGTTTTAGTCCAGACAGTTTATTCTGTTCTCAGATTGAAGTTGAAACAGCTCACATGTGTAGTTTTACCCCAAAGAAATAAAAAGTGTTGACATGGGCTTCCAAAAAGTCCTCTGATTGAAGACGATGCGTGAGACGCGTGGAGGGTCAGAGACGAGGAGGGTGAGACGCGTGGAGGGTCAGAAGCGGGGAGGAGCCCACCCTATGTCAGGAAGGCCATCCCCTCCCCCAGGAGACCTGATGCTCAGGTGAACTCAGTCCACTGGGGCCAATCTCTCTAAGGACATGGAAGACTCATCAGCAAAATATGCACAAATGAGAACTCTTGTCACTGAGTAAACACTAAAATAACTGCTACAACATGAAGACTTCCCTGCCAAAACAAACAAAAATGGTTTAGACAGCGTTCCCTTCATGATGGAGGAGAGACCATAAACTAAAGGGACTCCGAGGACTGACCTCCAGAGTGAAATACTTTTGGGGTGTTAGAGGGCTCCTTGGGGATGGCTTCAACTTAGAAGTAATGTCTAGGGAAGACCCGAGACTCGAGCAGTACAGAGACCTGGATTTTTTTTTTTTTTTAATGAGGGGGAAGGGGCGAAACTCCAGCCAAACCAACCTGAGGAACAGAGCAAACACACGGGTGACGAAGGAAGTCCTTTTTCGTTTTCACGTATCTGCCTCCCTGCAGCCCTGCCCACACTCACAGCAAGCCATCTGGTCCACGAACTTCACATCCACCCACTGGACAGCAGGCAGATCCCCGTGTCCACTTCCACCATCAGCTCAAATGGAAATGCTGAGGGGGGGAAGGCCATCTGGTGGTAAGACCACACTGCTCTCCATCTCGCTCATGGAGAGCACACTCTGCACACAGCTGAGGCACCACTCCTGCCTCCTCATCCTGCACCACGCATGTTACATATATATTATACTATCCGTATGTATGGGCTTCCCCGGAAGGTCAGATGATAAGGAATCTGCCTGCGGTGCAGGAGACCCAGTTCAGCCCCTGGGTTGGGAAGATCCCCCCAGAAAAGGGAATGACAGCCTGCTCCAATGTTCTTATTCTTGCCTGGAGAATCCCACGGACAGAGGAGCCTGGCGGGCGCAGTCCATGGTGTCACAAAGAGTCAGACACGACTGAGCAACTAACACTTTCACTTTCTCACACACACACACACACACACACACACATATATATATAATCATTCCTGCAAAGCTTTAAGATAGGGAAGGGAAATTCAGCCATGAAATGCTTTACATGACATAAAAATCCCCACCCCCAGTCCTTATCCCAGCCCCTCAGCACAAAGCAAGTTTTCTTAACACAAGGCAAGTGCTCAATTTAAAGAAAACTGTGGGCATTAAAGCAGGTTGTTTTATGTCTCTGACATGAATGCTCCGGGTGCATGAACTATTGAGGCCTGGGTTTAAGTGTGATTAATGCCTCATACTTGGAAAGCATCCAAACTTATTAAATCTGATGGAGTAAAACAGCGTAACTTTCTCATATTATTTCCAAGAGATACGATTAGGCCGAATCGCACCAGTGAATGAAACCAGAAGTAAGCCACGGGGCGGGGGCAAGGAACTCAGTTGTGTTTACAAAGAATTAGGAGGAGCTGAGCATTTCAGCAAGCACAGGCAGAGTTCAGTCACCTCACCCCAAGGAGAGCTCTCATATTATTTCCAAGAGATACGATTAGGCCGAATCGCACCAGTGAATGAAACCAGAAGTAAGCCACGGGGCGGGGGCAAGGAACTCAGTTGTGTTTACAAAGAATTAGGAGGAGCTGAGCATTTCAGCAAGCACAGGCAGAGTTCAGTCACCTCACGCCAAGGAGAGCAGAGAAGCCTGGAACCCATGCCAACGGCACCTCCCCGGGTCGCCTGGGACCTCCCACATGCCGCCGAGCGTGGCGCCCTGCCTGAATCAAAGGAAAGGCCATTCGGCCCCTGGTCTCTCCTCCCACCCCACCGTGGACATGTCATTCATACACACATCATATCGCACCACACATCACACACGCCACATCACACACATACACGTCATATCACACAGACACACACACGGTATGTGGTACTCAGCCAGGCCAGGGGGAGTGATGTTTAACAGCATCCTGTAAATGAGCCCCTCTCCACACGGAACACAGGGCCTACACACCCTCTGCTTACAACAGTACGCTTACCACCCCAGACAAGCGAGTCCCAAGCCAACTACGCTCAGGTTCACCAGCTCAGGTGCTGTGCGTATCTGGCCTTTCGGATCTGGGGTGCTTCGCAAAGGCGAGCAGCCCTAAGAACACATCAGATATTCACCCGGTCCTCTCACTTGCTCTCTGAATGGAAATTAAACTCCAAAGAAACAAAAAAGAAAACCACAGTCTGCAGCGCGTGACCCCCGTGTCCAACAGAGAGTGGCTCCGCACGCCCCAGGCGCCCCAAAGGTCACTCGAGGAGGTCAGCACAGGTGTGACCACGGCCTGCAGTGCGTGACCCCATGTCCAGCACAGAGTGGCTCCGGAACGTCCCAGGCGCCCCAAAGGTCATTCGAGGAGGTCAACACAGGTGTGTCTGGCCCCTCGCCTCAGGGCAGGGAGACACAGGAAAGGAGAGTGGGCCGCTGGGCCTGGCTCAGACTCTGCAGTGACTCAACACTACATAGGCAGCCTCTCGGATGCCTGGATTCAGGGTGATTATTTGAGAAGGAGAAACATATGAAAATATTTGTAATATCAAAGCCCATCCAAGTCAATTACAAATCTCAGGGCAGATCTGAGACGTGGAGGGAAATGCTACACCCCCCAGCAGCCTCTGAACTGATAAAAGAATAACAAATTTTTTAAAATCTTCCAAACAACAAAGCTTCAATTTATTATACATGCTCATCAATTTAACCTAGTAGAAAAAAAAAACTTTAAAAGCCTGAGGGTGACGCAGTGCCTTCACCACACAGACCCTGAGCACGCCGCAGATCAAGGCCCCGGCCCCGGCCTGCTTTGTCTGCCAGAGATGAAAGCCGGGCACAGACAGGTGAAGGCTCTGTTTGAATCATCACCTGCAGTGAAGCAAAGGGAAATCAAGAGAGAGGCAAGCCGAACCCGCTCGGGAAAACACGTCCCGGACGGAGCAGGTGGACGCTCGCTGCCCCGTCAGCTGGCTCTCTCCCCCCAGATGGCACGACACACACACACCAGCGTCTGCCCCGCTCTCGTATTTCTCTATGTGTATCTCTCAGTGCTTGCCACTCTTTTGGAAACAACATCCCAACAACACAGGTCTGCATGAGATCTCACGACATCTGAACGAAAGGTCTGGACACTATGGGGAGCAACACCGAGTTGTACGTTTTGGAATTGCAGGACCTCCCTGGTGGCCCAGGACTTAAGACTCCACTATGCCAGTGCAGAGGGTACAGGCTCCATCCGTGGTTGGGGAGCTAGATCCCCATGCTGCGTGGCAGGCCAAAAAACTCTTAGAAATTAAGTAAAATAGATAAGCAACGAGGATTTATTCTGTGGCACAGGGAACTGGATACATAATTTTTTAAAAAAGAAAAGAAAAAAAAGTTGCTAAGAGAGTAAATCTTAGAAGTTCTCATCAGAAGAAAGAAAAACCCTGTAGCTGAAGGGTGATGAGTGTTAACTTACTGAAAGGTGGCGAGTGCTAACTTACCGGGCTGATCATTCCCATACACACACACATCAAATCCCCAAATCCGCTAATCAAGCATAAAGGCCTCCACTTGAGCTCCTTCCCCACCAGCACTCCAATCTCGATGATTCCTCTGTGTGTGTTCAGTCGTGTTCAACTCTTTGCAACCCCCTGGACTGTACTCGAGAGGCTCCTCTGTCCATGAGATTCACCAGGCAAGAATCCCAGAGTGGGTTTTCACGCCCTCTCCCAGGGGATTTTCCCAACCTGAGATCCAACCTGGTCTCCTGCATTGCAGGCGATTCTTGACCATCTGAGCCACCATGGAATAAACTAGAGCATGTTTACCCAAAACTTCCAGACCGAACCCTCTTCCCGTTAACAGTATTTCCACAGTGACGCTCTCTTCATTCCAAAAGAGCGCGGTGGTTTTCATGAAAAGGCGCCGCAGCACCAGCTCACAGCGCTGCTGGTCAGGTTCAACTTCTTCTAGAAAAGCCGCACCGTCTGAGAGCGCCCGGTGTCGCCCCCATGGGTGAGCACCGTCTGCCGTGACTCACAGGCTGTGTGGGAGACGGGGGAGCTCAGAGCAGGCAGGTGCCCTCTCCCCACCGTCACACGTGGTCAGTGCACGCTGGACCGACCTGCTCCCTGCTCCAAACACCCAGCTCTGAAAAGGAGCCTGACCCTCAGTAACGCAGGCTCCCCACCTGGGTGCTGCCCACAGAACATCCTATTGTGAGCCTCAGATCCGCTCGTGTCGGGAGCCGCAGCCGCCCTTGCGGGATGGCGCCGGTTTCCTGCTTCCTGGTTCTTCGCAAACGTAAACTAAAAAGACGCATGCGCAAGATGTGTCTCTTAAGGTCACGGATATGCTAATCAGGGATTCTAACAGTGTTCCGTTATGAGCCAATGGCAGTGTTCTGTTATGAGCCAATCAGAGGTTGACACGCCTCCCCTCTGGGCTATATAAGCAACTGCTTTCCCTGCATCGCCGCCCTCGCCACTTCCTTAAAGAGCTGTAACAATAAACCTGCGTGTCAGAAGAATCCTGTCTGTGGCGTTCTCCTTATCGGCGAGGCGGGCGACCACACGCTCGGACCTCAGAAAGAAACCCCAACTGTATCAAAATGAATAAACATGTCACTCATAAGGCTGACTCCTCATACAACAGAAAGCTCAGAGAGCAGCACCTTTCCCTAAAGATCCTTTAGGAGGAAGACAGAGAGGACAGAACCCCTCTGTGCGTCAGAACCATCCAGAAGCCTCTAGAATGACTGCTGTGTTCCGTCTGCCTCGTTTCTGTGAACTGATCACATTCCACGTGCGCTTGCTTTCTGTCTCTTGGAGGCTATCAGTAATGACAACGCCTGAGGCCAGGCAGGAGAGCACCCGCTCCTTGGCCCCTGGACAGCACCTTCTCCAAGGTGATGATTTATTCTTAATCTCAGAATTAAGAGAGTGGGGAATCATGTCTTCTGGATAAACCTGGGCCTCGAGCTGGTCCGCAGGCCAGACTCAAACCCTCTGTAAACAGTGACATCTCAGCATCTCCCTGGAGCCCTCCGCCTGCTTCCTTTCTGTTATTGCTGGGCCCTGGTTTATGCTCCATGCCAGGCACCCAACTGTGAGGTCCCTGAGCCAGAGGGACCCTTCCCAAGTCAAAGCCAATGGGTCCAGTAAACAGAACCGGATCTTCCTGCCAGACCTGCATCTATGGTTCAGATCCCGCTCACAGGCTTCCAACCTTCTGAGCTAAATGAGCAAGCGATCCAGAGAAATGGCACTTCCAGAACCGTGCTCTTTTGTGAAGGAAATGAACGTGCAGACAGCCAGCAGCCTGTTGGACAAAACATGCTTTCTTTCTTCAAACAGGCAACAACATATCTAAAATGACACAGCTCGGGGGGTGGGGACGGGCTGGGGTGAGCGGGTGCAAACTATGACACATAGAATGGATAGGCACCACGGCCCGCCTGCACAGCACAGGGCCTACACTCGGCGTCCTGGGGTGAACCGCACCAGAAAGAATATGAAAAAAAGAACGTGTATTTGTGTGTGTAACTGAGTCCCTTTGCTGTACAGCAAAAACTAGCACACGGTGAATCAAGTATACTCCCACTGTCAAGATAAACACACTCTGAATTTTACAGCCTTCCCCCTCAGTCCGCCCTAGGCCTTCCCCCAGACGCCGCCCCATGAGCCGTGGTCCCCCACGCCAGCAGAGACGAGCAGAGGGCACCCCCATGTTCTCAGCTACAGTGTTAGAAGAGGAAAAGACAAGAATGAAGCAAAGTCCAAGTGGACGGGTTTTCTGGGTGAGACCTTAGGGCTCACAGCACAGATGTGCCGGTTTGGGGTCATGCAGATGAGAAAGAGGTGCTCCACTGCCCACAGGAACCTGCAGATGTGGTCAGCTTGGCTGCTGCAAAGGCGGGAGCAGAGGACAAGGCTGCCTCCCCAAGGACACGGTCACCCGGCCTGCCCGCAGTGGGTGGGCCACACAGGACTAGTCCAGAAGAGCTCCCCCAGAGTCGGGAACACAGACGGCTGCTCTGGAACGTGGAGGATGGATTTCTGCCTTCCCATCAGCAGACACGCCTGCGCAAACGCGGACCTGAGCCGAGACCAGGCGCCCCTCCCTCCAGGGCCTCGCCAGCCTGGAGAGTCTAGGAAACCGACGGAGTTTACAGGGGCTCGTGCAGCTGTCACTTAGCCAGGATTTCAGGGAGTGGGAAGATCAGGGCCCGCTCCTCTCTTCACCTTTGGCTGACTTGGTGGCCCCGGGGCTATAGTTTCTTTGGCCCTCTGTCGCCCGGGGCAACACTGACACTTCGCGCCACAGCACTGGCCACATCCTTCTTTCAAAACTCCACTGCAACCCTGCTTTCTCCTCTTGCCCACACTGCTTCGAACCTTTCTGAACAACGGATTTTCAACACAGGCATTTTCACAAACGCAGCCGCCAGCCTCCAAGAAAGCGAGGCTGTGGCTGTGCCCACAAAGCCCTCGGTCTCCACGTGCACTAGAGATAGTTACGGCCGCCTGCCTGCCCCCAGCACCTCTGGGGACCCCCCTCCTGGTCGGAGAGGGGGCAGAGAGCAAGATCCCAGGACCCCACCCTCCCTGGCACAGCTACTGAAGCATCACTGGTGCAAAGGTACTTCCCACACCAAGTCAAGCTGAGTCAGTGAGAGTTTTTCTCAGAAATCTGAGCCAAGCGATACAGAGGGATTCAGGCAGTGCGTGAAGGGCACAGGGGCTGGCTGCCTTGCGGTGGCCAGGCCCGACCCTGCTTAAGTCGAGGAAGCCAGCGCGTGATGCGGGAGCGATGAGGCCAGGACGTGGGCAGCACCACTCCCCCGCTGCTCAGTCGCTAAGTTGTGTCCGACTCTTTGCGACCCCATGGACGTTAGCCCGCCAGGCTCCTCTGTCCACGGGACTCTCGGGCAAGGAGGCTGGAAAGGGTGGCCATTTCCTTCTCCAAGGGATCCTCTCGACCCCAGGGATCGAACCTGCATCTCTTGTGTCTCCGGCGGGGGATTCCTTACCCCTGAGCCACCTTGGGAAGGATTATCTGTCTGCACTCCCAGCTGACCTGAGACCCCACTGATCGTCACGTCCCATCTTCGGCTTCTCCAGCTCCTGAACATAAACACCCTTCCCAATTTAACTATAGCTATCTTGAATGGGCTTCTGGTTGTTGCAGTGAAAAGAGCTCTGACTGCAAGAAGACTAGGCGAGCGTGTGAACTCAGGGCAGAGAGGAAGGAAGGGCCCCGGGACGCAGGGGGACGGGTCGCAAGCCCTCGGCAGTTGCTGCGACGGAGAGTCATCCTGCTGCGCCTGCAGCACCGCCTGCGCCGCTGACCACAGTCGCCCCCGGGGAGGGCGAGAATGTGAGACAGGGACAAAAACCCGTCCTGCCACCAGGGGTGCAGCTCATGTCATTTCCAGGAAGAATTCGGAATTTAAAAACGAATCTGGAAGTGCACCTCCGTAACCCTGGGGAAGCAGTTCCCAAAGGTGGACTCGTACACACCAGAGCACCCAGGCGTGGAAGACAACTTCAAGCAGGTGAGCCTTTGAGGTCCCCTCCCTGCTGGTGACGCGAACACTGCCAGGGAAGCGTGGTGCAGCTGCCCCACAGCAGGACGGTAATGCCCGTCTTTAGAGGCAGGAAGCGCGCCTAAGAAGACGGCATCTTGAACATCGCCAAGAGGGTTTGCTTAAATCTCCAGCTTTGATCACAAATGTAACAAAAATATGTGAGACTGAAGCAGCCTCTCCTTTGCGCATACATCAAAGAAGCTATTAGTACAAGAATCTAGAAGTTTGTTCAAATAAATATTCCCAACCAGATTTCTGGGGTCATCAGAGTACGAGGCCTTTAGACATTCCCAGTCCAGCCTCAGGCGACAAGGAACCTGCTGGGCTGAGATCAGCGAAACCCCCCGGCAGTCACGTGGCTAGTGGGCACTCCCTCCCTCGTGTGCCGCCTCGCAGACTTGCCCACCTGCACACGGGGTGTGTCATCATGCACACCCCCCTCGTAACCATTCACTTTCTACTGCTCAACAGTGTCGGACAGCTTCCTGCTCAGCTCCGCAGCTCTGGTGTGGCCAACCACATTCTCCCTGTCCACTGTCTGCACAGCTACATCCAGAGACTTAGGAAACAAGGCAGGCCCAGGCTCCCCTCCTCCCTCTCAAGAATACGCGAGCCCTTGGGGGGCAGGGGAGGGCAGTGCCCAGGGGCTCACCATACACCACGAGGTGCCAGCTCTCCACACCAGGCAACGAGCTGTGCGCCTGCCCGGGCAGCACTGGACGAGCCCCGCTGTGGTCAGCGTCCACTGGAGCGGAGGCAGCTGGGCCTCAGGTGTAGTATCCAGAAAACCTCGGCATGACTCAAGAGGGGCCGGTGCTGACTCCTCTGCCCACCTGTGACACTGCACGCTCTCCCCCCCGCCGACGCGTGAGCTGCCCCTTCCCTCCGCAGCTACTGTCACTGCTCCCCTGGAGGCGCCTGTTCCCTTCCAGCAATGCAGCTGCCAGTTTCGAAGAGTTCCGGCACGTGTCCCGTGAGCCCAGCCACCAACACCTCCTCGCACCTGTCCTCTGCTCTGCGCTGCCCTCCTGTCCGCACTGCCCGTTTCCAGCACTGGGCGCTGAAAACAACCCAGGGCGACAAGTTGAGGGCTATTCACTGGGAGAAAACCCGCCTGCAGCAGGCAAGGGGGCTGAGTCTGGGTCCTTCCCACCTGGGGGCATTCCTGCCCTCCCCCCCCCGCCCCCGCCCAGAGCAGGTGGGGAGGGCCTGCAGCTTTGTGGTCAGAGGGATGGACTTGGTCTAGGTGCTGGCAAAGCAGCTGGACAAGCAAGGGTCACGGGTGGGGTTGGGGTGGCACCATGGAAGCAAACAAGCCGGGGAGCCCTGAGACGCAGGAACTAATCCGTGAACTGCACCCGGAGGGGAGACTCCTGGGGGAGGGATGGAGCAGGAGCAAAGGGTCAGCAGATGCAAGCTTTTATAGAGAGAATGGGTAAACGAGGTCCTCCTGTAGCACAGACAACCACACTCAATATCTTATTATAAACCATCAGTTCAGTTCAGATCAGTCACTCAGTAGGGTCCAACTCTTAGGGACCCCATGGACTGCAGCACACCAGGCCTCCCTGTCCATTACCAACTCCCGGAGTTTACTCAAACTCACGTCCATCAAGTCAGTGATGCCATCCAACCATCTCATCCTCTGTCGTCTCCTTCTCCTCCCACCTTCAATCTTTCCCAGCATCAGGGTCTTTTCCAATGAGTGAGTTCTTCGCATCAGGTGGCCTAAGTATTGGAGTTTCAGCTTCAGCATCAGCTTAAAACATTATAAACCACAGTGGAAAAGAATACTGAAAAAGAATATATAAACATAGGTGTAACTGAATCACTTTGCTGTACAACAAAAATTAACAACATAAATTAACTAGACTTCAGTGAAAATGAAAAAAATAAAGTCTGTCCTCCTTCCACAGAGCCTTGGGAAGAAAATAAAAATAATAAATTAAATTAAACAAGCTACCTGTGCAGGTAGCAGGCCCCAGGGAGGTCTGTAAAAGTCACAAGCATGGGGCATTTGTGAGATGCTGTGCCTTTGAACGCAGTCTGCACACAGCCCACGTGGCAGAAAGGAATCCTCAGTGTCCTGAATGTCAGAAAATTACCTCCACTCAGATCGTCAGCTGACTGCTAAGCTACACAGGCACGGGGAGCCCTCTAGGGCCAGGCAAAGAAGAACAAAAAAATGACTTGAGATGCTCGTGGCTGTGCACTACGAGGAGACATTTTACACCACGAGTCCGGGCAAGTTACTTGCCGACACTCTCAGGGGAACAAACCAGGATCACGGGATATGCGGAGAAGTAGAAAGCGCATGCGTCACCCACACTCAGGAGAGAGGGAGAGCAGCCAACAGAAAGTGATGCCACGTGGCCAGAAGTTGAATGTGACAAAGATCTTCTAAAAAGATATAAGTATGTTCAAAGAATTAAAGGAAAATGTGCTCAAAAAATGGAAGGAAAATGTGCTAAGCATGTGTGAGTAGAGAAGGAATGGGGGGACGTTGGAAACTATAAAACTGAGCCAAACAGAAATGCTAGAGTTGAAAATCACAATAACTAAAATTAAAATTTCACCAAATGGATTCAACAGCAGATATGAGGGGGCAGAAGAAAATACTCAATAAACTTGAAGACAGATCAATAGAAAGCATTCCAACCAAAGAACAGATAGAGGAAAAAAAGATCTGAGAAAAAGAAATGAATAACACATGTGTGTGGAACGATGCTGTGTGAACCAACATGTATGCAATTGGAGGCCCAGAAGTAGAGACAGGAAATGAAGCGAGATATTGTACAAAAACTTCCCAAACGGGGTGAGAACATTAACTTAGGGAGCCAAGAAGTTCACCAAACCCAAGCGGGATAAGCAATAAGCAGACCGCACCTAGGCCACAACAGTCAGGCTGCTAAAGGCCGGAGACAGAGGGAGAGCCTGACGGCAGCAAGAGGGCAGCACGCTGCCCGCAGGGCGGTGGAGAGGCCGGTTACAGCAGCCTCGCCTCATGAGCGACGGAGGCGGAGAGGCACGGGGATGGCATGCGAGTAGAAAAACTCTCAACCGAGAATCCCGTGCCCAGGCAAGCTACCTTTCACAAGCGGTAGTGGAATAAAGATACTGCCAGATAAACAAAACCAGTGAAATCTATGATCAAAACTGCACTACAAGTAACGGTAAGGCAGTTCTTCAGGAGAAAAGGAAACGACAGCAGATAGTGACTCAGACTCCTGGGAAAGAAGGAGGCACACCAGAAAGAGTGTGTGGATAAACGTTCAAACAAGTTGTCTTCCATCTATTAATTTTTAAAGAATGTTTAAAGCAAATCATGCTGATGGATTTTAACAAAAAGAATGTGCATGTAAGTTTATATGCATGTCTATAATTCTACATGTTACACTGGGCTTCCCTGGTGGCTCAGCAGGAAAGAACCCACCTGCAATGAAGGAGACGCGGATTCGATCCCTGGGTTGGCGAGATCCCCTAGAGGAGGAAATGGCAACTCACTCCAGTATTCCTGCCTGGGAAACCCCATGAACAGAGCACCCTTGTGGGCTAGGGAGCCTAGGGTGGCGAGGAGTTGGACACAGCTTAGCAACTGAGCATGCACACACATATCTCACTGCAGTGCAAAGCACCCATACTTTTCCAGAAGAAAGGCATCACTGATTCGAAATAGATTGTAATAGGTTTAAAATAACTATGCAACCTCTTGAGCAACCACAAGATAATAAAACAGACAGAGAGGCACCAAAGAAACACAGGTAAGAAATCAATAAGGATATTAAAGTGCTCTATTTAAATATTTAACACAAAAGCAGAACAGGAGAGCAAAATGGCAGACGTGAATCCAATCATAGCAATAATTACATTAAATATGAAAATACAGATCAGTCCAACAATAAAGCGAGGATGTTCAGGCTGGATCTAAAAGCAAAATCTAACTATATGCTGTCTATATGAGACACACTTTAAATTCAAAACTACAAAGGTGGGCTTCCCAGATGGCTCAGATGGTCAGAATGTGCTTGCAATGTGCGAAGCCAGGTTTGACCGCTGGGTCAGGAAGATTCCCTACAGAATGGCAGGGCTCCCCACTCCAGTATTCTAGCCTGGAGAGTTCCATGGACAGAGGAGACTGGCCGAGTACACTCTAGGAGACCGCAGAGTCACCGCGACGGAGTGACTAACACTTTCACCGTCATGAAGATGGCGACAGTGAAAACCACGCAAACTTCACGCCAGAGAGAGCTGGAGCGATTGTGTTCATCCAATAGTTTTAAAACCAAAGAATGTTACTCAAGACAAAGAGGGACGTTTCATGACGATGAGACAGATGTTCAATATAGCAGAAATACATGATAATTTAGGTATGCACGCACTTTATAAGAGAGCCCCCAGACACATGAGGCCAAAACCGAGAGGGATGAAAGGAGAGTCGGGTCACAGCTGACGACCTCACTATTTTCTCTCCATTCTTCATAGATCAAGTAGACAGAAAACCAGTAAGGATACGGAAGACTTAACACAGTCAGACAACTGAGGTCTGTAAAGCACTCCTACCCAACAACAGCAAAAGATGCACTTGTTTCAAGCACTCGTGGAGCACTCACCAGGATAGACCACACGCTGAACCATAAAGCAGGTCTCAATACATTTTAAAAGACTGAAGTCATAAAGAGTGTTTTCTGACTACAATAAAGTGACATTTTAAATTGATAACAGAGGAATACTCTGGTAAATCCCCAAACATGTGGAAAGTATATAAGATGCTATAGATTACCAACAGGTTAAAGAAGAAATTGTGAGCAAATATATAGCTTAAAAAGGATGAAAATGAAAACACATCAGAGTTTGTAAAATGCAGGTAAGGTGGTGCTTAGAGGGAAATTCATCACTAAAAAATTTATATTAGAAAAGAAGAAAGTCTATAATTAGTGACATAAAATTCCACTTTGAAAAGCTAGGAAGGTAAGAGTAAAATAAGACAGAAAGAGATACTGAAATCATGCAGAAATCAATGTAACGAAAACAATCAAGTGATGAATAAAAACGAAACCAAGAAATGATTCTTTGAAACTGTCAATAAAATTTATAAACCTTTAGCTAACATGGCAGTTGGTGAACAAATACCATGTTCACCTCGTCATCTGCTCCCCCTTCGAAAGCTCTCACGAGCTGGCTGCGAAAGGAGAGTGAAGTCGCTCAGTCGTGTCCGGCTCTTTGTGACCCCGTGGACTGCAGCTGGCCAGGCTCCTCTGTCCGTGGGATTCTGCAGGCCAGAACGCTGGAGTGGGGTGCCATCTCCTCCTCCAGGGCATCTTCCTCACCCAGGGATCAAGCCCAGTCTCCCACACTGCAGACAGACTCTTGTGCTAAATGAGCCACGTGTGTAGTTGGTCGTGGCCGGCCTCCTAATGCTAAAGTGCAAGGTCTCCGCTCAGTACCATTCCCCTTGATCAGCACGACTCTGAGGGCCACCTCCATTCCTGAGCCATGTCCAGCCTCTTCAAAATTCCTTACTTCCACTCCTGGCCCACTTTCTCCTCCTAGCCCAGAGCTGGGACCGTCCAATGTGCAGCCCCTCAGCCTGCCCTCCTGTGAACTTTCCATCAGGGAACTCGCCCGTTCACGGCTTCACAGCACCCGCCCTCCAGCCACCCACCTCCTTCCACTTCCTCGTGCCCATCACACCGGGCTCAGAACAGCCGAGCCTCGACAGGGCACCCCCCACCAAGCCAGCTGCGTTAACTGCCTTCCCCACTTCCACAGGGAGCCCCCTCAGCTAAAACGCACCTCCTTGAGTATTCATCTTACCCCAGTGACGCGGCTGTAAGGCAAAGGAGGTCGAGCTTATTCATTTTTTCCTGGGTCAACATTACGAACACAGCTCTGCACCCATGGAACGCCAGCAGCCGCTGTTTCCGGGTGAAGATGCTTCAGCCGCCTATCTGCGGCTCGTGGCCGTGCGGGTCTCTTCTGCCTGCCGCCTCCTCTCCCCGCCCCCGCCGCGGCCCTCCGGTGTGTCTCACCCGTAAATCACAGCCGCAGGCTAGCACGCACGTGCTGGTCTCTGTGCTCAGCAGCTCGTCTCTCACGCAAACCATTAACGGGACCGCCAGCCCTCCTATCAGCCTTCCAAGCCTGGAAACGCAGGCCGTGCCCCCTCTCGGGGCTTTCTCCAGGTATCCTCAGCGCCCCGCCCCTCACTCGTCTCCTTTCCCAGCCCGCAAGGTCCAGATCAATACCGCCCTCCATTAGAAAGCTCTCCCATCCTCTCACAGTCCAGACATTTACTGTCTCCACTATTCTCACACACAGTGTTTCAGACGCAAGGTTTCTCTACTTGTGTGTGCGTGTGTGTGCTCAGTCGTGTCCGACTCTTTGCAACCCCGTGGACTGTACCCCGCCAGGCCCCTCTGCCCATGGGATTTCCCAGGCAAGAATAGAGGAGTGGGTTGCCCTTTCCTTCTCCACGGGGTCTTCCCGACCCAGAGGTGGAACCCGCCTCTCCTGCGCTGGCAGGTGGGCTCTCCCGCTGAGCCGCCAGGGAAGCCCCTGGTACATGGCACCCACTCAGTAGTGCCTGCCAGTCTCGCAGCTGTTACCACCTGTGCCCTCACCAACAGCAGCTGCTGGGCCCCCCCTTGGCAGCCTCCCCTGCCCTCACCCAGGCCTTCGCTGCCTCCGCCGAGCTCTGAGTCGCCCAGCTCCGGCCTTGTCACCGCCCTGGCACTGTCACCAGCGGCCGTCTGAACCAGATGAGTCCTGAGGACAGTTCCTGGAGAGACTCTGGTGCCCAGACCAGGAACACCAAATGAGCAGAACCCCCCAGACAAACATTTTAACAAATGTTTTTTCTCAGCATCAATGTACTAAGCATAACACTAGCCCATTCTTATCAGAACAACCAAACTCTGAATCCTTGTTTTTGTCTGTCATTTAATTTTTTATCGTTAACACCTTTTGTGCATAATTCTGTTCAACACTGCCTTAAGGTAGACCACCACTAACACTGACCTTACCAAGAGGTCTCAATTACATGATCCTTTTTTAAAAACCATCCCTACTTGCTAAATTACTTTTTCTTACAAATCTACAGCCACTGATAGGATTTAGAAATTTTAAAAGACCCATAAGTGTCGTCTCCATCTGACAGAGTGTGAATCTTTGTGAAAGGAAGGCGGTCATTTAAGTGAAAGGGAAGTGATCTGTGTCCATTTCATAAATTAAGACTGTTACTTCTCTCCAAGGGGAGATGTCAAAAGCTCAGATGGTCTAATCCTTCCTGAAGTGTGGCATGTTGCAAGAAAACTGTAAAATTCATGCAGTGAACAGTCATTTTCCCTGTCCAGCATCCTGCCCCTCTCTCTTCACCCTGCTCCTCTGACACCTGGGAGAGCATTTAGACAGGAGGGCCGGCCCCCTTCGCCACCCAGTCCCGGCAGAGCTCCCTGCTGGCCAGCCAGAGTGAGGTCTTTCTGGGGGGTCTGCGTGTGGAGGAGGCGCCGGCCGTGGCCCGGCCCTGCATCTTGCCGCTGAGGCGGGCCTATGCGAGGACTATTCTGTGCTTCTCTGCTCAGACCCTCTGTGCCCCTGGGGCTCTGTCCCTTCCAAGTCTGCTCTTCACCCTTCAGTCTAACTTGGGAGCCCCACATCTTTCCAGGAAATCCTCCTTTCTCATCTTGAATGGTCCTAATTTCTGCCACTGTCAGCTGCGGACCCTGGGAATACAGGGGGTGCAGGCTGAGTGACCACTGCCACAAGGGACCTCATGTTTGCTCACTCCCGGGGCCACACTGACCCTCCCCAGGAGGGAGGTGTGACTTGCCACATGCAGGCGCATGTTACCAAACCCCACCCCCTAGGTGGCTAAAAGGTGGAAATGACCCAAATGGTCCCCGACTGATGAACGTATAAAATGTGGCACATCCATACAATGGAATCCTACTCAGTCAGTACCAACACGCGCTACAACAAGGACAAGTCTTAAGAAGCCGTATGCTGCCTGAGAGAGGCCAGTCACAAAAGCCCAAATGTTGCCTGATTCCATTTATGCGAAATATACAGAATGGGTGCATCCATGCACACAGAAAGCAGGTTGGCAATTGCCAGGGGCTGGGAGGTGGGGGGACAGGGAGTGACTCCTTGATGGACATGGAGTTTTCTTCTGCAGTGATGAAAATATTCTGGAACTAGAGGTGGTAGTCACACAACCACACGCATACACTAAATGTCACCGAACTGTAGACTTTATTTTTTTTTATTGTGCACTTTAAAATGGGTACTTCTACGTCATGTGAATTTCACCTCAAAAAAGAAAATACAAGAAGCAATCTAAGCGTTCATCAACAGACGGATGGATAAAGTAGATAGAATACACCCGCAAACACACACACAGAGGAATATTCCTCAGTCATAAAGGAAGAAGAAAATTTTGTCATCTGCAACAACATGGATGGCCTTGGAAGGTATCATGCTGCGTAAAACCAAAGAGAGAAAGATCAATACTGTAGATCATTGGGGCTCTGTCCCTTCCAAGTCTGCTCTTCACCCTTCAGTCTAACTTGGGAGCCCCACATCTTTCCAGGAAATCCTCCTTTCTCATCTTGAATGGTCCTAATTTCTGCCACTGTCAGCTGCGGACCCTGGGAATACAGGGGGTGCAGGCTGAGTGACCACTGCCACAAGGGACCTCATGTTTGCTCACTCCCGGGGCCACACTGACCCTCCCCAGGAGGGAGGTGTGACTTGCCACATGCATGGCGCATGTTACCAAACCCCACCCCCTAGGTGGCTAAAAGGTGGAAATGACCCAAATGGTCCCCGACTGATGAACGTATAAAATGTGGCACATCCATACAATGGAATCCTACTCAGTCAGTACCAACACGCGCTACAACAAGGACAAGTCTTAAGAAGCCGTATGCTGCCTGAGAGAGGCCAGTCACAAAAGCCCAAATGTTGCCTGATTCCATTTATGCGAAATATACAGAATGGGTGCATCCATGCACACAGAAAGCAGGTTGGCAATTGCCAGGGGCTGGGAGGTGGGGGGACAGGGAGTGACTCCTTGATGGACATGGAGTTTTCTTCTGCAGTGATGAAAATATTCTGGAACTAGAGGTGGTAGTCACACAACCACACGCATACACTAAATGTCACCGAACTGTAGACTTTATTTTTTTTTATTGTGCACTTTAAAATGGGTACTTCTACGTCATGTGAATTTCACCTCAAAAAAGAAAATACAAGAAGCAATCTAAGCGTTCATCAACAGACGGATGGATAAAGTAGATAGAATACACCCGCAAACACACACACAGAGGAATATTCCTCAGTCATAAAGGAAGAAGAAAATTTTGTCATCTGCAACAACATGGATGGCCTTGGAAGGTATCATGCTGCGTAAAACCAAAGAGAGAAAGATCAATACTGTAGATCATCACTTATATGTGGAATTTTAAAAATAAAATGAATGACTAAAACAAAGCAGAAACTGAGTCTCAGACACAGGGAACAAACTAGGGAGGAGGGAGGAGAGGGCGGCGGGGAAGGACTTGGGGGGGTGGTTAAGGCGTGCAGACTGCTGCCTGCAGGATAGACACTGCGAGGGCCTGCATGGCACAGGGGTGGAGAGGCGCGCTCCACACCGGCTCCATCTCTCCCGCATTTGCTGCTGGGCACACTGGGCTTTCTCCGGCTGCGGCGAGAGGGGGCTGCTCTCCATTCTGAAGCTCGGGCTTCTCACTGTGGGGGCTTCTCTCGTTATCGAGCACAGGCTTCAGGGCTGCGGGCCTCAGGAGCTGCGGCTCAGGGGCCCTCAAGCACGGCTCAGTAGTTGTGGTGCTTGGGCTTAGTTGCTTCGCAGCACCTGGGATCTTCCTGGACCAGGGATGGAACTGTGTCTCCTGCATCGGCAGGCAGATTCTTATGCACTGCTCCACCAGGGAAGTCCCATAATAACTTTAAATGTAATATAATCTCTAAATTCTGATTCGCTGTCATACACCTGAAACTAAAATAGTATTGTAAGTCAACTATATCTCAATTAATTCAATTAAATAAAGGCTTAGAGCAGAAGGAAGAAAGGAAGGAAGGAAAGAACTTAGGAAGGGAGGGAAGGACAGGGAGAGAGAGCAGAAGAAGAAGAGAAAGGAAGTACAACCCAGGGAAGTAATATTCCCATCTTACAGATGAGGAAGGGAAGACTGAGAGCAGGTCCATGCTCAGGTCCAGACCCAGGGACTCCTCTTAGACATTCACTTACAGCCTCCCAAGCCCTCAGTCTGAAGAGGTCAGGGTGAGCGGAGGGACAGGCGGAGTTTCCCATAACAAAGAGTGTGTGTGTGCATGCGTGTGTGTGTGAGAGAGACAGAGAATCCATCTGGATCTAGAAAACATTCACAGACAGCGGCTGGCCTCTATCGATGAGCTCTGATGAAAATCACCCTCAGCCTGGGGATGAGGTCCCTGGGGGCTCAGATGGTCAAGAACCTGCCTGCAGTGCAGGAGACTCAGGTTCAGTCCCAGCATCGGGAAGATCGCCTGGAGATGGGGATGGCTGCCCACGCCAGCGTTCCTGCCTGGAGGGTTCCACAGACAGAGGAGCCTGACGGGCTACAGTCCATGGGGTCGCAAAGAACTGGACACGACCGAGGGAGTAACACTAACACTTGTTAAGTACACAACTGCTAACGAATGACAAAGAAACACGTTTCCATGTCTCCCGTTTACACTAACTTCCACTGACACACAGCCCAGCATCACCACAAAGGCAAGTGAGGGTCCTTGCAGCTTTCTTATTCAGCTTCTGTCACGATTTGCCTCCTTTCTGCTTCCTCCCCTTCTCATCTGTGCATTCCGTTACTAGAAGTTATTCCATCGTGTTAATGCTTTTTTAATCTCATGCCTTCATACCCTATTAGTTTTCCAGTACCGAATAGTATTTTTACCCTCCTAATGCTATTAATTTAGTTATTTTCAATTTGATGATCTGTACTTGACAGGTTTTGACCTTCTATTCAAAATCAAAGTCCTCATTATGTTCACCTTAAAAAAAAAAAATCAGAGCAGAGTTTTCTTGGATTATTGGCCAGATGTCATCACTTTAAAAAAAAAAAAATCCAGAAGTCTGACACAAAGCTACAAGCACCAAATAGCTTATACTGGAGGAAAATGCAAAGATATGATAGCTAATACAATAGAACTCATTCTTTTCCATCCTATTCAAAAACAAAACGTCAATCTAACGGCAGAAGTATATCAGCAGTGTTTATTACCTGCCAAGTAATAGGGTTATAAATAAAAGTAATTCTGAGTGCTTGCAAGAGTCTTGACACCAGTGAATTATCCCATTAGGAAGCAGCGTTTCGTCCCCTGTGCTGTTAACTGTCCACCCTCCAACACAGCTTGTCAGGAAGAGGGGCCAAGACTATTCAACAAGCCTGCTGGATCCTTGCAGGAGGATCTCCTTACCTTCCCAGCCCCAAACCCAACAATATGCCTTAACCTCTCAACACCACCAACTTTCCAAGAGTTCAACAACCGTGAAGCCCTTCTGAGTATTTTTTTAAATCTCAAGAAATAAAGGTGGAAAGAAGTTCACTAACAAACCCATTACTTTAGGAGAAATTCTCAAATAAAAATTATTTCCAAGAGGAATAAATACTGCAAAGGGCAAGAAAACTGTGAGTTGGGAGAAATTTATAAATATGAAAAGCATGTATTTTAGTGAAGAAAACTACACCAAATCTCTCAAGAATGTATTAAACACTGACATGGTTTGAATAATGATGACTACTTACTACAATTGTATTTGTGAACACAGGCAGTGGGCAGCAACGCCAGCAATAAGAGGGAAGAAAGGGCTGAGCCTGAGCTCTGTGGGGCTGTGGCCAGGTGTGAACAGAGTGAACCAGAGGATGGATGGATGGATGGATGGATGGATGGATGGATGGATGGATGGATGGATGGATGGGTGGCTGGACGGATAGATGGGTGGATGGAGAGATGAATGGATGAATGGACGGGTGAATGGACAGATGGATGGATGAATGGATGGATGGGCAGATGCATGGAGGGACAGACAAGACAGATGGATGGATGAATGGACAGATGGATGGAAGGATGGACAGAGAGATGGATAGGTAGATAGATGGTTTAATGGACAGATGGATGGATGGATGGATGCATGGATAGATGAATGGATGGATGGACAGATGG
>SJYC01051388.1:0-17723 GCA_006408675.1 Madoqua kirkii | reverse complement strand
TTTCTTTGGAAGGAATGATGCTGAAGCTGAAACTTCAGTACTTTGGCCACCTCATGCGAAGAGTTGACTCATTGGAAAAGACTCTGATGCTGGGAGGGATTGGGGGCAGGAGGAGAAGGGGACGACCGAGGATGAGATGGCTGGATGGCATCACTGAGTCGATGGACATAAGTCTGAGTGAACTCCGGGAGATGGTAATGGACAGGGAGGCCTAGCGTGCTGCGATTCATGGGGTCGCAAAGAGTCGGACACGACTGAGTGACTGAACTGAACTGAACTGAACTGAGAGGGAGGGCAGCTCTGCAGAAGAAACACGAAGACAAAACCCCAAGGGTGAAAAATGACTCGGCAAGCACCCAGGAAAACAAGGAAAGAGAGTCCCACCATGAGCTTCGGAAACCAAAATTCCAGGTGAAAATCCAGCAGACTTTAGCTAAGTATATCAGTTTGCAAGGGCTTCATCACAAAGTGCCACAAATTTTGTAAGTCAAAGAACAAACTGATTGTCTGCAGGTCCTGGAGGCCAGGTGCCAGTTGCTTGGCTCCCCACTGAGGCTGAGGGGGCCGTCTTCTTCAGGGCCTCTCCCTGCTGGAAGGGGAGCATCCTTGTCATTACGTGGCGTCCTCCCTGCAGAGCTGGCTCTGTCTGTCCACTTGTTTCTTTTTTGTAAGGACACCAGTCACGTTGGATTGGGGTCACCCTGATGACACCCAGGCTCTGGTTACATCTGCAACGACTCTGTTTTCAACTAAGGTCATGGTGCAGGGACCTCAGCGTTTCAGTTTGGGGAACACAAGATTCTCCCCATGGCAGTGAGCCATTTTCCAGCTTTCATGGACCCACGTGCCCTAGAAGATGGTTAACAGGGAGACTCCTGCAGGATCTTCACAGAAAGCTCATCAAATGCTCCTTGGGTCATAATTCTTGTTTAAATTTTGATGTTCTTTTTTGTTCATTTTTATTAAGACTGAGATGTCACTCATTTTTTCTAAAGGAGAAGAGCAGAATTGAGTTACACAAACACCTCAATTAAATGCTATTTGGATGGCTTCCATTTTTATTAAAAGGATGCAATATTCTGCTCAGCAAAGTTGTTATACACTGCATTTTTTTTTTTTTGCTTATCTGTACTATATCAAGTTTCTACAGTGAAACTGTACTACCGTTTTCTTTTTTCTTTTTTCCTTTTGGCCCCCTTTACCCATTTCTCCTGCTCCCTACCCCTGCCTCTGACAACCACCAATATGTTCTCTGTGTCTATGAGCTGGTTTTTTCATTTGGTTGGTTGTTGTGGTTTTTTTTTTTTAGATTCCACATGTAAGAGAGATCATACAGTACTTGTCTTCTCTGTTTGACTTATTTCATTTAGCATAACACCCTCAAGGTCCATCCATGTTGTCAAAAAGTGGAAAAATTTCCGTATTTTTATGGCTGAATAGCATTCCATTGTATGTGTATATGTTGACACATTCATTTTATGTGTTTATCTGTAAATGGACACTTTGGTTGCTTCCATATCTTGGCTTTTATGCATAATGCTCCAGTGAACACAGGGGTGCGTGTATCTGGGGGGAGGGGGTTAGTGCTTTTGTTTTCTTCAGATAAATACCTAGAAGTGAAATCACTGAAAATATGATAGTTCTATTTTTAATTTTTCAAGGAACCTCCACTCTGTTCTCCATAGTGATTGCATCAATTTACATTTCCAGCGATGGTGTAGAACCGTTCCCTTTTCTCCAGTCCTCACCAACATCTGGTACTCATGGTCTTTTAATGACTCTCATTTGCACAGGTGTGAGGCGGTATGCGGCTCCAATTTGTATTTCCCTGATGATCGGTGATGTGGAGCATCTTTCCACGTTGGCCAACTGTATATCATCTTTGGAAAAAATGTCTATCTGGATCTTCTGACCATTTCTTAACCAGATTGTGTGCTTTCTGCTGTTGCGTTGTATGAGCTCTTCATACATTTTGGGTATTAATCCCTAATCAGATATACGTTTTGCAAATACTTTCCCATCCAATAGATTGCCTCTATATTTTGGTGCCTGTTCTCTCTGTGTTCAGTTCTCCAGTTTGATGTCGCCTCACTTGTTTATTTTTGCTTGTGTTGCCTTTGCTTTTGGTGACTACTCAAAAAACTATCACAAGACCAGTGTCAAGGAGTGTATCACCTTTGCTTTCTTCTAAGGCTTTCACAGTTTCAGGCCTTAAAGTCACGACTTTGAAGCATTTTGAGTTAGCCTTTGTGTACAGTGTAAGACAGTGGTCCACTCTCATTCTGGGCTGTCGAGTTTTTCCAGCACTGCTTAATGGAGAGACTATCCCTTCCCCCACCACACACTACTGACTTCTTTGTCCTAAATTAACTGACCGTATGCGTTCATTTCTGGCTCTTTATTCTGTTCCATTGATCTAGGCCTCTGTCTTCATGCCAGTGCCATACTGTTTTAATTACTGTGGCTTTGTAATATTGTTTTAAATCAGAGAATGTGATGCCTCCAGCTTTGTTCTTCTTTCTTAAGACTGCTTTGGCTATGCAGAGTCCTTTGTGGTTTCATACACATTTTGGGGTCATCTATTCTATTTCTGTGAAGAATGCCACTGGAATTCTGATAGAGGCTGCACTGAATCTGTAGATGCCCTTGAGAGGAGTGGGTATCATAATATCTGAGTCCACAATAAGCAGAACTAACAGTTACAAAGCTCCATGTGCAGAGCCTGAGGCAAGACCTCTACCTGCCAGCCCCAGGGAGCCTCCCAGGAAGGCTAGTTAGGGCCCTTTATTCTCTCCATCTTCTATTCAGCGCTTGGCTCACTCATCCACTCAGTGGCCGAATGAGGACTGTCCAGCCGCTATGGCAACCTCACGCACAAAATGAAATCTGCTTTCAGAATCACGACCCAGGCCAACTACAAGACTCTTAGTCACACAGAAAGATTAAATCTTCCCCACTGGCTATTGATTCCTCTAACAAAAATAACAGCAGAGTTCATACGTCTAACAAGGACTTTCATAACTGAGGAAGAAAAAAGAGGGCCCAGTCAATGCTTGAATTCCCAGCAAATGGGGAGAGGCGACACTCTGTGTTCTAGATAAATAAGGTTTTATGGCAATACTGGACTCCATGGTTAATCTTGCTTATTCCAGCCCTCTCTCTTTACATTTTGTGAAAACATGAATACTTTTCATCTCAAATAGTCTCTGGAGGCCCATGAATTTTTCAAGATGACTGAGTTTGCTAGCTAAATCTCAAGATTAAAAACTATATCTCCAAACAAAGTAGTTTACTATTTTTGTTGCTTTCTCCCCCTTGAAATTCAGACTTAAAAACAAAATAAGCGTTACTGTCACTATTATCCACTGCTGCTCTAAACAGCCACGTGTCAGGCTTTACAAGTGGATTTTCTATTTACAGGCTGTTTACTGTGGCTTTTGGTGTCCCAATACCATCTCCTTCATGGAACATTAATAATTCCATTGATTTGTCATGATACCTTCAAAATTCTATTATACAAAGTTTTACTTAGAGAGCCTGATAGTACATATACTTTTGCAAAATCCAAACACTAGACTGAAGGGTGGTATAGCTCCTCTTTCTAGAAACAGCCTAATCTGAGGTTACAGAGGAGTAATACTGAGAAGGATACCTACGGATGAGAAAGTCAGAAAGAGAACTATCCTAGGTATGGAGTAAACATCAACCTTGTGTTGTACCTAAAAATGAACTTTTCAGAGGCACTTGGAGGATCATCTAGTACAACATTTTCTAAGAATTTTTCTGAAATATTAGGTTTACACAATGCAAAAGGACATCATAAAAGTAAAAAATGGGGGGGGGGGGTTGCCAAACAAATCATTACAGGAAATTTTGAACTTAACCGAATTAAACAGTAATTTAGAGCATTTACAGACACTGATTCTCCAAGCAGGAGATTAAATGTTCTTTGTTTCACAAACTTATTTGACATGGGATTCCTCTTTGCTGGAGCATCTCACAGGCTTGATGCTTTAAAGGACAGAGCCAGGAACCACTGAACAAATGGATCTATCCACACAGAGATGGAATGGGGCCCAGGTGGTGGCCCCAGGCCTGGAAGGCAGGCCCCTGCCCCTCCATCTGGTCCTCCCAAACAGCAAGCCCTGCAGCCTCCACTGGGCCACATGCATGTTATCGTCATTTCTGTGCAGAGACTGAACATGTATACGTAGTCTCTGTACACAGCCTCTTTCCGGTCAATCCACTGCCTCGCTTACTGAATCCTGGAGGCACCATAGCAACCACACACTGATTCACAACAAAACCTGCTACGGTTTACTGAATACTGTGTCAGGTGGCACACTAAACATCTCTATGACAGAGACAAGATAACTATCCACAGTTTCCAAACCAGGAAACAGCCTGAAGGCTGCCTAAGGTCAGTAAGAAAGCAGAAGATGGAGATTCAAACCCAAGCCAAGCCCTTCATCACCACACACACATACACACACATATACACATACACACATACATATACACCCACACACACAAATACATACATACATACATATGCACACACACAAACACACACAAATACATACATACATATACACCCATCTACATAAACACACATATACACTTATACATGCAGATACACACGCACAAATACATACATACATATACACCCACACACACAAACGCACATACAAATACATACATACATATACACCCATCCACTACACACACAGATACACATACACAGATATACACACACGCACAGATATACACACACGCACAGATATACACACATACACACATATACACATACACACACAAATACATATACACACATAGATACACATACACACACAAATACATACATACATATACAGCACACACACAAATACATACATACATATACACACACAAATACATGGATACATATACACATATACAAATACATACATGCATATACACCCCACACACAAACATGTACACATGCACACACATGTACACATGCACACACATACACATGCACATACACATGCACACACATGTACACATGCACACACATACACATACATGTACACATACACAAACACACACATATACACATCAGTTCAGTTTAGTCGCTCAGTCGTGTCTGACTCTTTGAGACTCCATGAATCGCAGCACGCCAGGCCTCCCCGCTGTCCATCATCAACTCCCAAAGTTCAACCAAACCCACGTCCATTGAGTCAGTGATGCCATCCAGCCATCTCATCCTCTGTTGTTCCCTTCTCCTACCCCCCAATCCCTCCCAGCATCAGAGTCTTCTCCAATGAGTCAACTCTTCGCACACACACAAATACACATATACATACACATACACACACACACACACACACACGCACACACGAGAGCCCGCCTCTCAGGCCCAGCACTCAATAAACGTTCATGATGGTGGGCACTGAGCGGGCCGGGGCGGGGTATTAGAAACGAGGAAAAGGTGTTACCAAGGTACAGAGGCATTTGTCTTCAGTGCCCTGCAAGGCTGACTAATCATTTAAAAACACTCTGATTTTCTCCTGATTCTTGCCTTTCTATCCAGCCAGGCTTCTCTTCCTCTGAATTTATACCAGTGGGAGGCATTCCCTCAAGACCACTGTCCCTTGATGCCTCTGATTTTGATATAAGGTCAAATTCTTCAAGGAAATAAAGGGTGCAAAATATTTCCCAGAAAAAAATGGCAACACAAGAAGCCAGCTGCCTTATGCCATAAATTTTATCTTGACAAAGCTTCTGTTTTTCTGTTAAGTGGTAAATTTATCAAAACTATAAAATGGCATTCATTCTTTACTTACTATTCAGAAATGAAGGAGGGCTTCCCAGCTTGTGAGCAATAATTACAATCTATGACTATCAGATATTCCCAGCTTTGTGGCAGCTTTTGCACCATGAAAGGGGCACACACCACCATCTCTAGCCTATGGGGTGCTAAAGACTTAGGTGCAGAGGTCAGAGACCCAGAGCACGTCAAAGTACAGAACGTGTCAAGACCAGAGCACGTCAAGTACAGAAATTCGCAAGGTGTGCCGGATTTCACACGGCAAACCTGTGCAGCAAAGGAGTCAGGCCACAGACAGCGGGGCTAAGCTGGAGAGACTCCTGATGGCTGGGGAGCTGAGAGCATGAGCGTGGAGCACTCTATCCCAGGAGGACAGTGTGGGGCCCCAACACCCCCAGAAGCAGGGGCCCATTCAGGGGAGCCGTTCTCAGACACCTCCAGCCGTGATCCATAAGGTGGGATATTTCTCCCTGGCTTTCGTGTTTACGCCCTTCCCGGGTGTTGGGCCACTTCCAGCAAGGTGATAGGAGCTGCCTGTTAGTCCCCAGACACAAAGGCTTCTCTCAAACACATATGAAACCTGCTGGAGTGAGGATTAATTGGAAAGTCCAGCCTCCTTTACCTCGGAGAAACCTCATTTCCATATAAAAGTCAGCCCGGAAGTTAGTCGAGTTCCTTCCTTTTTCACGGGGGCTCCATGCCTCATCCCTCCTGTTCTCACCACGTTTCCGTAGACAGGAAGCGCAGGCAGTCATGTCATCACTTGGCACGTGCAAGGACAAAGGCAGGCCAGATGCTGCTAAACGGAAGTGCCCCGGCACCTTGAGGGGCAGCTGGCCGCTGTGAGCACAGCCTGGGCGTCCGGCAGCGCTGCGCAGGGAGGGCACTGTGTCTACTCAGGAAGATGCCCTTGCTGTGGAAGGCAGGGCGCGCTGGAGGACTGAGTGCCCCCCAGCGAGAGCATCTATAATTTACTCCGCGGTGCTTCCGCAACATGTGGCAGCAAGGAGATGGAGGCTGACCTGGCGCTGACCTCATTCTATCATTCTCCCACATACCTGGAGTTTCTGGTAATAAATATAGCAAGAAGCAAAGCAGACCATGCCTGATGGTGACCTCGCACACACCCCTCAGGAATCACTGTGCATACATTGCAGAGGCGGATCCCAGGATCGCTGAACAGCGTTTGCTGGGGGCAAGAAGGAGACGCACGCGCCCGGTTCCGCGCCTCGTGAGGGCAACGCAGGGCAAAGAGCGTCAAGTCTGCCGGAGTCTGCACAGAAGGCGCAGCCCGCCTGCTCCGCCAGGCTCCAGCCGCCGTCCAGCCAGACGCGGCCTGCCCTGGAGCCTGACACCGCGGCTCTCAGACCTGCCCAGGCAAACAGCGCCGCCTCGGCCGTCCCGGCCTCTGCCTTCCCTTCCTGTCCAACACTTACGTTTAACCTCGGACCCGCCACGGCGTCGTGATCGATCACGCTCGGCCCCGCTGCCGCTGCCACTGCCTGCAGGCGGGGCTGAAACGGCAGGCCCGGCCCCAGTGTCCGCGATACCTGCCCCTCCTGGCTCTTCTCAACCTCGCCACCCGCCCCACTGAACGGACTAAGCAGGAAATCCCACACACAGGGGCCGCAGGAGCCAGGTCGGCTCCAGGAGACCAGGATCCTGGACGGGCAACGGCATGGGACCCGAGCCTCACCCGGAACATTCTGGTGCTCAGCTCAGCCGCACTCCCCAGATCCATTTTGACATGAAGTATCGCCTACTCACAACAGAGAGGTCACAGTGCACGTGCGTACATGTGTGTTTACAAAGGGTGTGCTTGCATGCACGCATGTTCTGCAACGGGGGTTGTGTGAAGCGTGTGCACAGGCTGTGCGTGAACAAGTGTGCAGAAAGCCTCACACTGCTCTGTCACAAGAAGCAGGCTGGTCACCTCCCCCCTCCTGGAGCAGACTGATGTGCCAGGGAAAATAACTGGGCCCGTTAGGGTCAGGCGGGTATGCTTAGTACTTCACCGCATCGAAGAAGGGAGACCAGTTACCCTTTTCTGACTAACTTAAATGGAAGAATATATGCGTAAAGCTATATTCCATTTTATTTTATAATAGTAATTTTTTTGTCTCCTGTGCCATACAGTAGGTCTCTGCTGGCTATTTTAAACACAGTGTGTGTACATGTCAATCCTGAACTCACTATTCCCTCCCCGTATTCTTCCCCCAACGTAACCGTAAGCTCAGTAAGTCAGTGAGTCTGTTTCTGTTTTGTAATTAAGCACCTTTAGATTCCACCTATCACAGATACCATATGATATTTGTCTTTCTCTGACTTTCTCCGCTTAGTATGATAATCTCCAGGTCCATCCATGGGACTGCAGATAGAGTCATTTCATTTGTAATGGATGAGTAATAGTCCACTGTGTGTACGTACCCCTTTTTTATCCATTTATCTGCCCATGGACATTCATTTTGCTTCCGTGTCCTGGCTATTGTAAATAGTGCTGCAGTGAACATTGGGGTACATGTATCTTTACAGATCATGTTTTTCTCCAGTATATGCCCAGCATTGGGTTGGCTGGATCATATGGTAGCTATATTTTTTTAAAGAATCTACATAAGATAGCAATTTTAAATGGTTGGGCTTCCCAGGTGGTGCAGGGGTAAAGAACCCGCCTGCCAATGCTGGAGACTCAGGAGACCTGGGTTTGATCTCCAGGTTGGGAAGATCCCCTAAAGAAGGAAGTGCCAACCCACTCCAGTATTCTCGCCTGGAGAATTCCTGGACAGAGGAGCCAGGTGGGCTACAGTCCATGGGGTCACAAAGAGTCAGACATGACTGAGCAACTTAGCACCCCCCACACACACACATACACAATGGATGACTGAAGATCAACTTATTTTTCACGAAATATGGTGAACGAGGAGTCGACATTCTATGTTCTCTGAGGTGACCGAGTTGTCAGAATACTGAGTTTAAACTTATGCTTCCCTTCTGTAAGCACCATAACGGTCTGCGTACTGTCTCGGCCACCGCGTGTACCAGTGTTCACGGCGGAACTCTGTGGAATTCACGAGCACACGGACCAGCCCAGGCTCCTCCCAGGGATGGCCCCTCACGCACCCTGGTGGCCAGTCTGCTTGGCTGCTACCAGCACAGCCTCACTCCTCCCTGTTCTGGGGGGACGTGTCCTCGAGACCCCTCTCTGGGGCTTGCAGACGGCAATGCCCCCGCTGCCTCTCCACACAGGCAGCCCCAGGGTCATGTCCTCTTCTCAGAGGACACCAGTCCCAGCGGACTCACTTCATGTAACTTCAGCATCTCTGTGAAGGCCAGTCTCCAAGCAGAGTCACACCCTAAGTACTGAGGTCAGGACCTTAGCACATGGATTTGGGGCATGGTTCGGACACAACGGGCTGGCAAAACACCCTTCTCTTCCTTGGAGGTGAACTGGGACACACAGAGCTCTGGGTTCTCAAAAGTAGGATTTGAACCACAGGTCCAGGAATCGTTCACAGTTCACAGTTAGTGATGAAAGTGGGAAAGAAGAAAAAAGTCAGTAAATGCTACACCACGGTGGGTAGACTGGGCTATATGTCCAAGCACCAGGCAGGAAGGGGCTTCACAGGGAGATGTGGAGCTGGGCTTCTGCTCCAGTGATTCCAAAATAGGAGCAGATGAGGGAAGTGAGTGCTTGGGAAGACCCTGACACTTAGAAGGGTGGTCACGCTGGGAAAACAGAACGTTTCTACACAAAGCTTTCAAACTGTGGTGTTGGAGAAGACGCTGGAGAGTCCCTTGGACGCAAGATCAAACCAGTCCATCCTAAAGGAAATCAACCCTGAGTGTTCACTAAAAAGACTGATGCTGAGGCTGAAGCTCCAATACTTTGGCCACCTGACGAGAAGTGCTGACCCATTAGAAAAGGCCCTGATGCTGGCAAAGATTAAAGGCAGGAGGAGAAGGGGCGGCAGAGGGTGAGATGGTTGGATGCCACCACTGACTCAATGGGCATGAGTGTGAGCAAGCTCCAGGAGATGAAGGACAGGGAGGCCTGGAGGGCTGCAAGCTACGGGGTCACAGAGAGTCAGACACGACTGAGCGACTGAACAGCGACACAGAGCTGAAGTCAGGAGCGTCCGGGCTGCGTCTCCACTAAGGACTCAGCGTGCTTCCCGCTCCCTGGAAGGGCCGAGGCCCATGTCTGCTCACAGACAGGGATCCTAGAGACAGAAGAAGGGGACTGGAAAGAGGGGGCTGTCCCGAACCACAGGCCCCAGGGGGCAGACTTGCCCAGCACTGACCCTGTGAGTCAGGGCCTGGGCGGTCCACCCAGTTCTGCTGAGCAAGGGTCCCCGTTCCTGCCCTCACTCAGGAGACTCTCTCCACAGACTTTCTAAATTTTATATAATCAGGTTGAATTCACTCTCTCCTCTCATTAGAAGTACTTATAAGAGAGTCTCTTCTAGTTAATACTGATAAGTTCATGAGAGAACTAAAAATCTCTCAATCCTTCCAAAATATAATCTTAACAGTTTCTCAATAATTCAGCCCTTAAGAAACAAAGAAAACCCTTGATGGCTTTCTAAACGGGAGCAACTTTCTCTTTAAAGATCTCCGCTGCCGTCTTAGTCTGAGGCAGGGTTGCGCATTGCCACAGGCCACATAAATACTGTTCCCCCGACTGCTGTGCCAACAGTCAACATCACCCCCCAGCCCAGCGGCCCCCACCCGTCTCTGCATGGCTCTGTACCGCCTGCCGACCTCATAGGAGTGCACCCCCCAACCCCGTGACTCCGAGTTTCTGGCTGAGCCACTGGGAGGGTCGGGGACAGGCCTAAGAAGCTGCACCTGCCCTCGGCCGTGGCTAACAGCTTCCTGCTGGAGCGGCCTCCGGCAGGTGGCCCCTAAACTCACTCAGTGCCCCAACCTGGGAACCCCTTCACCATGGTCTGCATTTGCACGCTCTGCTTCTGCCAGAACCTCATCCACGAGACACTACCACAGCAAGCAAGGAGGAGGCTTCAGCCAACCACCGTGTTCTTACTGCTTCACGACAAGTAAGATGCTTTCCGTGTAGGAAGGGTGGCAAAGGCACCAGGGGCCTTACTAACGCGAACTCAAGAGAAGAGCCGTCGCTGCTGCGGTTCAGCATCTTCAGATGGCGCATCTCAGGCGCCCACGGCCCCCAGCACAGCCCCCCTCCCATCGCGACTTCCTTAACAAGACGGGCCTGTCACTCAGGACTCAGACCCGGGAGAGGGGTGGTCCGCAAGGGCAAACGGCCCCTGGAGCCCACTCCTTCCCCTCCTGTACCTTCACGTGGTTCCACTCCACGGAGAGACACTGCATCCTCTCAGGAATGGCAGATAAAAACAACGGTGTGGCCTCCAACCGAACCTCCCTGCCTTCAGCTCGTTCGAGCAGCCCCTGACAGCCAAGCACTTTGCTCACAGTGACTCACAAAACCAGCACCTACCCGAAAAGCCTTCCCACACAAGGGCAGAGACAGGAAGTTAGCTGTTGATTTTAAAAAATGGGAAAAGGCACTTTTAAAAAATCAAACAAGTCTGATAACAGGGTGAAATAAAGAAGTCACTATTTCTGAGACCTAAAAATAGTCTCTTGGAGAAAAAAACTGTCTTGCTGTTGATCTAGTAGGAAGAGAGATATCTGTTTAAAGCAGTGAGTCTCAAATTCCCGACTTCCCTGTGAATGCATCACGAATCACGGAAGACCTGCCAAGGTCTTTCTGCTCCAACCACTCGTAAGCCATCTGGGGAATGGTATGCTATTGACCTTCATCGTGTGTGCTGAGGGTTCTCTCCATTTCTTTTTGTGTTCCCATTGGAAAGACTCATCCACCATCAGAGTTTTCAGATCAGGAGCTAATTTCATTAGAGTTGGCATGGCATTATAAAACGCTCTGACACCAAAAGAGAACTTCACCTGAGACCAAACATAAATGTAGGCTGTGAAAGGTGCTTCCCTGGCAGAACTGGAATTTCCCTCGTTAGCAGGGGGTTCTCCCAGTCAGCCCTAAAAGCATACCCTATACTCCAGAATGCCTCAGTATTTTCCCTTTGCATGGGTCCTTTAGTCTTTTTTTCCCAAGGTGTTAGATTTTGCACATGTGACAAGACAGCATCACCTGGTGGAGAGAATGCTGGAGCAGAATTCCAGATAGGTCAGCGTCATTTCACCTCTTTATATCTCGATTTTCTCAACTACAGAACGCAGAGAGGAGCTCCCCTGGAGGGTCAGTGGTTAAGACTTTGTGCTTCCAACACACGAGGCACAGGCTCAGCCCCTATTGGTGTTGCTGTTGTTGTCTTTGTGACCATGGACTGCAGCACGCCAGGCTTCCCTGTCCTTTACCACCTCCCAGAGCCTGCTCAAACTCATGTCCATTGAGTCAGTGATGCCACCCAACCATCTCATCCTCTGTCGTCCCCTTCTCCTCCTGCCCTCAATCTTTCCCAGCATCAGAGTCTTTTCCAATGAGTAAGCTCTTTGTATCAGGTGGCCCAAGTACTGGAGTTTCAGCATCAGTCCTACCAATGAATATTCAGGACTGATCTCCTTTCAGATTGGCTGGTTGAATCTCCCTGCTGTCCAAGGGACTCAGAGTCTTCTCCAACACCACAGTTTAAAAGAATCAGTTCTTTGGTGCTCAGCCTTCTTTATGGTCCAACCCTCATATCCATCCATACATGACTACTGGAAAAACCATAACTTTGACTAGATGAACCTTTGTCTGCAAAGTGATGTCCTTGCTTTTTAACATGCTGTCTAGGTTTGTCAGTTTTTCTTCCAAGGAGCAAGTGTCTTTTAGTTTCCTGGCTGTGGTCACCATCCACAGTGATTCTGGAGCTCAAGAAGATAAAATCTGTCACTGCTTCCACTTTTCCCCTCCTATTTGCCATGAAGTGACAGGACCAGATGACATGACCTTAGTCGCTTGAATGCTGAGTTTTAAGCCAGGTTTTTTTTTAACCCCTAGACTGAGAATATTCCAAAGGCTGAGGGGCAAGGCCAAAAACTAAAAGGAATGGGACAAACGCACCATCACTTCACAAACGCATTACACGGATAACTGCAAGGAATCCAGGGGCACTTTTAACTTCTCAAAAAAGCAAGACAGAGTTAGTCAAGTCTCTACTTTTAAAGCTCTCATAGGCAATGTTCTCATAGTTAGAACTGGCTTAAGGCTCTCTCTACACTTCAGACGGAGGGTGTAAAACAGGTCCTTCCCCATCCAGAAGCCAACACTCCCACCCCTCTGTCCACTCCAGTCCCTCCTGAGGTGTTAGCATATGTCAGTGCTATTTCTATGAGGGCTGTTTTGTTTGTTTGTTGCATTTCAATAGCAAATTATGGAAATTTTCCAGTGTGTCTTATGCTGGAATCTTAAAGACTCTCACAGGAAGTTCAGCAGGGCTTCGGGAGTATTTGGAGACACACTTCAGTCCACCCCAAATGCAGACACCTCTCTGCTCTGCTGTAAGGAGTCAAGCCCTTTCTAAAGAGAATGTTGTGATCCTACCACAAAATTAAAACCTGGAAATTAGACAAAATCTAAGATAGCAGTTGCTGTAACAAAATCTCATAGGCTGGGAAGTTTATAAAGAACAGAAATTTTTTTTCACGGTTTTAGAGGCTGGGAATCTAATACTAAGGTGTAGTATATTCATGGCCTGCTAAGGACCCCTTTCCTGGCTCATAGAGGGTCCTTCTCCCTGTGTGCTTATGTGGGCAGGAAGGAGCAAGTAGCTTTGTGGGTTTTTTTTAAAATAAGGGCACTAATCTCATTCATGAAGCTTCCCCCTCATGACCAAATCACTTCTCAATGGTTCTACCTCCAAACACCATCACCGTGGGGGTTACGTTTCAATGGATAAACCTGTGAGGGACACAAACATTCAGATCATAACAAAAGACAACATTTGGACAGAAATATTTTCCACTGAAAGATGCCCATAATTCTTCCTGGCTATAAAATCCATCTGGTCTCTGGAGAAGAGTTATGGCTTCATGACTTAAACCAGCTTCCGTCAGTGCACTTCAGTCAACCCAGAGTGGAGCCTGTCTGCAGCGCTCCTATCACGTTAAGACACTCATCAGCCCTGGAACATCCTCCAGGATAGATCACATGCTACTCTACAAAACAAGCCTCAGGAAATTTAAGAAAATTTATCAAGCATCTTTTCCAACCACAATGCTAGGAGACTAGAAATCAACTAAAAGAAAAATACTGCAAAAACACAAACATGTGGAGGCTAAAAAACAAACACATCACTGAAGAAATCAAAGAAGAAATTTTTTTTTAATACCTGGAGACAAATGAAAATACAACAATCCAAAATCTGTCGGAGGCAGCACAGCAGTTAGTTCTAAGAGGGAAGTTTATAGTGATACAAGCCCATGTCAGAAGACAAGAAAAATCTAGACTAAATAAGCTAACCTTACACTTTGAGGAACTAGGAAAAGATGCACAAACAAAACTCGAAGTTAGCAGGAGGAAAGAAATCATAAAGACTGAAACTAAAAAATAAAAGAAAAATAGAGAGGAGCAATGAAACCGAGAGTTGGTTCTTTGAAAAGATAAAACAGAATTGATAAACCTTTAGCCAGACTTATTGAGAACAAGACAGAAAGGCCAAATAGATAAAATCAGAAGTGAAAGAGAAGTTACAACCATCACTACAGAAATACAAAGCATCATGAGATTATTACAAACAACATGCACCAAGAACATGAACAATCCAGAAGAAATTAATGAATTCTCAGAAATATGGTTTCCATCTAAACTCAAACAGATTCAAAGATACAGAGAGCAAATGCGTGCGGGCTAAGTCACTTCAGCCATGTCCAACTCTCTGTGGCTCCATGGACTGTTCCCCACCAGGCTCCTCTGTCCATGGGATTCTCCAGGCAAGAATACTGGAGTGGGTTGCTGTGCCCTCTTCCAGGGGATCTCCCCAAGCCAAGGATCACATCTCCTGCATTGGCAGGTGGGATCTTTACCTCTACTGCCACCCGAGAAGCCCTAGAGGGCAAATGGGTGGTTGCCAAGCGGGAAGGGAGAGGTGGGCTGGGAGGGGAGGTGAAACAGGTGAGGGGGATTAACAGGCACGAATCTCCAGCTAGATAACAGATAAGTCGCAGGATATAACATACAGCGTAAAGAATATGGTAGATAATTCCCCAAGCCAAGGATCACATCTCCTGCATTGGCAGGTGGGATCTTTACCTCTACTGCCACCCGAGAAGCCCTAGAGGGCAAATGGGTGGTTGCCAAGCGGGAAGGGAGAGGTGGGCTGGGAGGGGAGGTGAAACAGGTGAGGGGGATTAACAGGCACGAATCTCCAGCTAGATAACAGATAAGTCGCAGGATATAACATACAGCGTAAAGAATATGGTAGATAATATTGCAATAATTTTGTATAGGAATGACAGTCATGTGACTTACCATGGTGATCATTTCATAATGTAGGCAAATGTCAAATTACTATGCAGCATGCCTGAAATTAACACAATACTGTATGCAAACTATATTTGAACAAAAAATTAAAAAGCAAAAACAACAAAAGAAGATAACTCATCAATTTTTAGCCTGTTCTCTGGTTCAGTGATATTCTCTTCCAAATTCATGGAAAGCAGTTCAAAAAAATCTAACAAACGGGGTCACTAAATAATAGTCAGTGTTTTTATTAGTATTAGTGCTTATTGCTAAGTCACTTCAGTCATGTCCGACTCTGTGCAACCCCATAGATGGCAGCCCACCAGGCTCCTCCATCCCTGAGATTCTCCAAGCAAGAATACTGGAATGGGTTGCCATTTCCTTCTTCAGTGCATGAAAGGAAAAGTAAAGTGAAGTCGCTCAGTCGTGTCTGACTCTTAGCAACCCCATGGACTGCAGCCCACCAGGCTCCTCCATCCAACGGATTTTCCAGGCAAGAACACTGGAGTGGGCTGCCATTGCCTTCTCCGATTAATGCTTATTATAAGGCTATGGTTTTTCCAGTGATCATGTATGGATGTAGAGTTGGACTATAAAGAAATCTGAGCACTGAAGAATTCATGCGTTTGAACTGTGGTATTGGAAAAGACTCTTGAGAGTCCCTTGGACAGCAAAGAGATCCAACCAGTCCATCCTAAAGATCAGTGCTGGGTGTTCATTGGAAGGACTGATGTTGATGCCGAAACTCCAATACTTTGGCCACCTGATGCGAAGAGCTGACTCACTTGAAAAGACGTGGATGCTGGGAGGGATTGAAGGCAGGAGGAAAAGGAGATGGCAGAGGATGAGATGACTAGATGGCATCACTGACTCGATGGATATGAGTCTGAGTGAACTCCAGCAGTTGGTGATGGACAGGGAGGCCTGGCGTGCTGTGATTCATGGGGTTGCAGAGTCCAACACGACTGAGCGACTGAACTGGACTGAATGCTTATTAGTTTTATTCTGTCAGATGAATTTTAAAATAATTTTGTCAACTCAAAAAAGTAAAGAGGAGGGATTTCTATCCAATTTTTTACCGAATTTTTACCCCCCACAAATAACTGTAGAAAAACTGACATCTGTGAGTATTCAGTTTTCCTATGCATCAACACAGAAGCAGCCGTGAAGAGATACCCCACGCCCACGGTGAGAGAAACCCAAGTAAGACAGTAGGTGCTGCAAGAGGGCATCAGAGGGCAGACACACTGAAACCATACTCACAGAAAAGTAGTCAATCTAATCATACTAGGACAACAGCTTTGTCTAACTAAATGAAACCAAGCCATGCCTGCGGGGGAACCCAAAACGGGTGAGTCATGGTGGAGAGGACTGACAGAAGTGGTCCACTGGAGAAGGGAACGGCAAGCCACTTCAGTATTCTTGCCTCAAGAACCCCATGAACAGCATGAAAAGGCAAAATGATAGGGTACTGAAAGAGGAACTCCCCAGGTCATTAGGTGCCCAATATGCTACTGGAGATCAGTGGAGAAATAATTCCAGAAAGAATGAAGGGATGGAGCCAAAGCAAAAAAAAAATACCCAGCTGTGCATGTGACTGGTGATAGAAGCAAGATCCGATGCTGTAAAGAGCAATATTGCATAGGAACCTGGAATGTCAGGTCCATGAATCAAGGCAAATTGGAAGTGGTCCAACAAGAGATGGCAAGAGTGAACGTCGACATTCTAGGAATCAGCAAACTAAAATGGACTGGAATGGGTGAATTTATATCTACCATTATATCTACTACTGCGGGCAGGAATCCCTCAGAAGACATGGAGTAGCCATCATGGTCAACAAGAGTCTGAAACGCAGTACTTGGATGCAATCTCAAAAATGACAGAATGATCTCTGTTCGTTTCCAGGGCAAACCATTCAATATCACAGTTATCCAAGTCTATGCCCCAACCAGTAACGCTGAAGAAGCCGATCTTGAACAGTTTTATGAAGACCTACAAGACCTTTTAGAACTAACACCCAAAAAAGATGTCCTTTTCATTATAGGCGACTGGAATGCTAAAGTAGGAAGTCAAGAAACACCTGGAGTAACAGGCAAATTTGGCCTTGGAATGCGGAATGAAGCAGGGCAAAGACTAATAGAGTTTTGCCAAGAAAATGCACTGATCATAGCAAACACCCTCTTCCAAAAACACAAGGGAAGACTCTACACATGGACATCACCAGATGGTCAACACCGAAATCAGATTGATTATATTCTTTGCACCCAAAGATGGAGAAGCTCTATACAGTCAACAAGAACAAGACCAGGAGCCAACTGTGGCTCAGATCATGAACTCCTTATTACCAAATTCAGACTGAAATTGAAGAAAGTAGGGAAAACTGCTAGACCATTCAGGTATGACCTCAATCAAATCCCTTATGATTATACAGTGGAAGTGAGAAATAGATTTAAGGGC
>SJYC01051386.1:0-13846 GCA_006408675.1 Madoqua kirkii | reverse complement strand
AGGGGCTCTGTGACAGGCTGAAGGGTGGGATGGGGAGGGAGATGGGAAGGAGGTCCCGGAGGGAGGAGACATGGGTGTACCTATGGCTGATTCTTTTTGATGTATGATAGCAAACCACAAAATTCTATAAAGCAATTATCCTTCAATTAAAAAATTAAAAAAAATAGCCTTTGAACGTGGAAAGCTTATCTGTAAAATAATTGCATAAACTTTATTTCTATGAGGATCTTTAAGATATTCTACAACTGGCTCTTAGCATTTAATGAAAAAAGAATCAGAGGTTGTATGATCTTTTCTTTTAGCTACCCAAATTATTGTTTATTTCTGAAGGTCTTTATATTTACTAGGATATATCTAGGACAGATTGTTCTGAACCAGTTTTGCCTAGCACATGGTGAATTCTGTAATTCATAGATCTAAATATTCGCTTAATACCACTTTAAATTTTAGTTACCTTCTATTTTTTGGGTTTCTTCTTCAGTTCAGTTCAGTCACTCAGTTGTGTCCAACTCTTTGTGACCCCATGAATCACAGCATGCCAGGCCTCCCTGTCCATCACCAACTCCTGGAGTCCACCCAAACCCATGTCCATCGAGTCAATGATGCCATCCAACCATCTCATCCTCTGTAGTCCCCTTCTCCTCCTGCCCTCAGTGTTTCCCAGCATCAGGGTCTTTTCCAAGGGTTTCTTCTTAGGGAAGAATATTCTCTAGTATGTCCACTATGTCTATTATTAGTTCCCTAACACTTTCCAACTTTTTTCCATACTATTTTGCATAAAAAATTGATATATAGTTGATCTATAACATTATGCTAGTTGAAAGTAGACAGCATAGTGATTCAATATTTAAATACACTATGAAATAATCACCACAATTATTCTAGTATCCATAAGTCCCCATGCAAAGGTATTCCAGTATTGATGACCAAATTCTTTGTGTTGTATATTATATCCCATGAATTATTTATCTTATAACTGAAAGTCTGTACCGCTTAATCACCTTTATCTATTTCTCCCTACTCCCACCTACCTCCCAGCTGGCAATCAACAGCTTATTCTCCATATCTATTACTCTGTTTTCTTTTTGTTTTGTTTTTTAGATTTCACATATAAGGGGGATCATATGGTATTTGTCTTTCTCTGTCTGACTAACTTCACTAGCTCAATCCATGTTGTCACAAATGGCAAAATTGTTATGACTAATAGTCCTTTGTACATACAGATATGCACATTTCATTTACTGTGCTTCAGACATTGCTTTTTTTTTCTCTTATTTTAACAGATAGATTTGTGGCAACCTTGCATCTATTGAAGTATTTACTCCCTTTGTATCTCTATGTCACATCTTGATAATTCTTACAATATTTCAAAATTTATCATTATTTTTATGGTGACCTGTGATCAATGACCTTTGATGTTACTACTATAATTCACTGAAGGTTCAGATGATGGCTAGCACTTTTTACAAATAAAGTATTTCTTAATTAAGGTATGCATAATGTTCTTTTAGACTTAATGTTATTGCATACTTAATAGACCACAGTACAATATAAAATTAACTGTTATATGCACTGGGAAACTGAAAAAAATCGTGACTCACTTTATTGTGGGTCTGGAACCTGAAATATCTACAAGTATACCTATATAGAGCACATCTTTAGCCATTGATTTACAAAGAGACACAGGTTGCTTCCACATTTTGCTGATTGTAAATAAACTTGAAATAAACACAGTGGTGCATAAATCTTTTTGAATTAGTATTTCCTCTTTCTTTAAGTAAATATGCAAAAGGGACAATTCTCATTGCTGAATTGTATGTAGTTTTTTTGTTATTCTCATTTTTAAAATTGCAGGCTTATTTTTAATGTTTTGAGGACTCTCCTCACTGTTTTCCAATAGTGGCTGCACCTATTTACAATCCCACCCATAGAACATGAAATTGCCCTTTCTCCACGTTCTCCCCAGCCTTCTGGCTATCTTGAGTGTACTCTCACTGGTTTTCAAAGCTGGGCATTTTGAGGGCTCATATTTCAAGTGCACAAAGGCTGGGTTGTGAAGCCCACTGTGGGACTCATATCCTCATGCTAAGAGGAAGACCTTGCAGCTTTAATATTCCTTGGCTCGTGGTTTGGTGACTGGGCGTGTGCATCCAGACTGGACCACATCTCCAACCCTCTCACTGTTGCTCCTCATCATATGTTTAGCTGCGGAAAATCTTTTCTGCTAGTCTTCAGGTTGTTCTCAGAGATACTTGCTCTCTCAGTAGTTGTAATTTTGGTGTCCTCGTGGGAGAAAGTGAGCTCAGGATCTTCTTACTCTGCCAAATTGATCTCCTCCCATTTTGCTTTCTTTCTTTTCTATCCCATATGTTTTATGCTATATTTTCCACAGTGTGTATTTTCCCTTGTATTTCTTGTGATTCCTCCCCCTTGTGATATAATTTGACTTCTATATCTTCCTTAAATTTTGCCAGTTTGTGTTTCATCTCTTTTATTCTCCCGTCATCTCTGTCCTGAGATCTTACTTTTTAAAATTTGCTTCTTAAAAGCAGTTGTGTCATAGAGTTTTCTTGTATTCTTGATGACTCTTTTGAACAGAAGTATTATCTTTTCTTTGCACACTTTTCTAATATGAAGTTTAATGCTACTTACCTTTTAAAAAAGACTTTTCTTGTTTTTTTCCGTATATTGTCTTTATACCAATGTTTTGCCAATTCCTGTTTATCACTGATCATGGAAGAACTTGAATTTCTAGGACTTGCCTTTTATATAAATGTATGTGCCCAAGTGGATCTTCAAGAAGAGCTGATGTTTTTACACCCTAGCACTATGTACTCTTTTTCCTCTTCCCTCTCTGTTTCCATCAAATAAAAACTAGGTTCAGGAGGACTTTGACACCAGTTGGGATCACCACAGTCTTCACATCATTGTTACCCAAAAAGATATATCCTTGCTTTCCACCACTGCAGGAGTATGTGAATGATGGCACTTATATCTCCCTGCATTTTGATCTTCTCACCATTCTGTATTTCTCGTCCTTATTTATTTCAAAGAGGATGCCTGCAGTGTAGTTACTTTTGGCAGCCCTTATGTATATTTTGGAAACTGTGGATTCTTTCCGTCTTCCAGTTTCACTAAAAATGATATTTGCTTTTGGATGATTTTTAGGCAGAGGATGAGAAATACTGACTCACCCCTGTCTCTTATACACATCTAGATGTGTATAAGAGACAGACATGGAATGCTTCTTTATTTCTCCCTGTTTTCCAATAAAATAAATGATAATTTCCTTCTAATAGTCTCTACACTTTTCATCTGAATGTCATTATTTCAGGCAGGAATCACTGGCTTCAATAAAAAGAATTACCACTCAAGCTAAGAAGGAGAAAGAGAGATTTTACTGTTAGACTGCCTCTCGCGGAGTTCAAAGACAGAAGATAACACAGACCCCATCACAGGGACTGAAACGGGGCCTTCGGGAGTCCAGGCGCTTCCTCCCGCCTCCATCTCTAGAGCCAGTGGTCCCTCCTCTCTGCTCGTCGAGAATCTGCTCCATTCTCGTGCTTCTCTCTTCAGACCAACTTCTCTGCGTCCTCACAGCTTCTGCTTCTCTATGATTTTAGTCGGCATGTGGCTCAGGTTTTTCATGGCCCGATTCCACCCCTAACTCTTCACGAACTTCTCCCTCTGCTTCCTTCCACCAAAGAAGTCTCCGTGTCTGTTAGTTCAAATTCATGAGATAAAATCTGGTGCGTTATCGGCTAAGTGAAAGTGAAAGAAGCTCAGTCGTGTCCGACTCTTTGCGACCCCATGGACCCCACTATAGAGTCCACGGAATTCTCCAGGACGGAATACTGGAGTGGGCAGCCTATCGCTTCTCCAGGGGATCTTCCCAACCCAGGAATCGAACTGGGGTCTCCTGCATTGCAAGAGGATTCTTTACCAGCTGAGCCACCAGGGAAGCCCGTGTTATTGGCCAGTCAACAGCTAATTCAGACTGGCAGTTTCAGTCCTGGACCAATGTCACGTCTCTGGTCCAAGGTGGAGCGATGAGCTGAGCGCGGCATCGAGATGTGACAAGCAGGGTGGCTGTGCGCACAGCAGAGGACCCGGCCCCCTCACGTGCCCCAGGTAGGTCAGGAGGTGACAGGCTGTCCAGCGGTCCTGCTATGCACTGTCCACACGTCTCTGCCATGAGCAGGGCTCGCTTTTCATTATATTATCCACACTCTATCCCTGCGCATAGTCATAGTCTTGACATTTGTGTTTTTATTGTGTGTCCAGCAATTTTACACACCAGATCCAATCGTTTTTGACTTATCCCTTTTAGAGTTTTCAGTTCTAACATAATGACTGGTTTTTGTACTCTTTTTAAATTTTATTCTTATCAAGTCATTTTTGCAATTCCTAGGATTTTCAGCTGTATGCAGGTCAGGAAGCAACAGTTAGAACTGGACATGGAACAACAGACTGGTTCCAAATAGGAAAAGGAGGACGTCAAGGCTGTATATTGTCCCCCTGCTTATTTAACTTCTGTGCAGAGTACATCATGAGAAACACTGGGCTGGAGGCAGCACAAGCTGGAATCAAGATTGCCGGGAGAAATATCAATAACCTCAGATATGCAGATAACACGACCCTTATGGCAGAAAGTGAAGAGGAATTAAAAAGCCTCTTGATGAAATTGAAAGAGGAGAGTGAACAAGTTGGCTTAAAGCTCAACATTCAGAAAATGAAGATCATGGCATCTGGTCCCATCACTTCATGGGAAATAGATGGGGAAACAGTGGAAACAGTGTCAGACTTTATTTTGGGGGGAGCTCCAAAATCACTGCAGATGGTGACTGCAGCCATGAAATTAAAAGACGCTTACTCCTTGGAAGGAAAGTTATGACCAACCTAGACAGCATATTGAAAAGCAGAGATATTACTTTACCAACAAAGGTCTGTCTAGTCAAAGCTATGGTTTTTCCTGTGGTCATGTATGGATATGAGAGTTGGACTGTCAAGAAAGCTGAGCACTGAAGAAGTGATGCTTTTGAACTGTGGTGTTGGAGAAGACTCTTGTGAGTACCTTGGACTGCAAGGAGATCCAACCAGTCCATCCTAAAGATCAGTCCTGGGTGTTCATTGGAAGGACTGATGCTGAAGCTGAAACTCCAATACTTTGGCCACCTCATGCAAAGAATTGACTCACTGGAAAAGACTCTGATGCTGGGAGGGATTGGGGACAGGAGGAGAAGGGGATGACAGAGGATGAGATGGCTGGATGGCATCACTGACTCAATGGACGTAAGTATGAGTGAACTCCAGGAGTTGGTGATGGACAGAGAGGCCTGGTGTGCTTCGATTCATGGGGCTGCAAAGAGTCAGACACGACTGAGCCACTGAACTAAACTGAACTGAGGATTTTCAGAATAGCATGAAATAAGAATGAAACTATCAAACATTCAAGTTTTTCCTATTTTTAGCAGATCTCCTCTAATGCTATACTGTTAAATAATATGTAAGAAATTGGAAATGATATCACAAATGGTTCAGAAATATAGATGAGCAATGCTGATACAACACAGATGTAACAGGACAAGACAGTGAGGACCAGCCTGATGCTCCCAAACCTAAGAGAAGTCCTGAGACGTGAGGTAATGAAAAGAGGATTGAGCCAATCACGAGACAGCTCTGGAAACACCCATTATGAGGACGCGAGAGCGGCCACCCTGAAACCACAGCCTTCACACAACAGCCATGCCACACAGAAAGCCTGGAGTGTGGACAGGGCTCCCTCTGAGGTGGTAGTGGCCTACCCCACTCTCCCCATTGGTGAAAGTGGCCCAGAGAGACTCATGCAAAAATCAGCCCCTGGGATGACAGTCACCTTTAAAAAGCGGGGTCGAGAGTGTGGAATGGATAAAAATAATATGCTATGAAAATATTTAGTTACCCTGCCCCAGAAATCCTTACATTATATATTATTTTGAAATTGAGGGGTTTTTGTTTTAAATTACAGCATGCTGTTAGTCAAACGCCTTTATTTTTTAAAAGCCTTTAATTTACTATGGCCAAATATCTTTATTTTGTACATGGCGTTGTCAGTTTGGTGGATTATGAGTTAATTAGCACTATATTCCTCTATCGCCTTTCCAAATAGATTAAAATCTTGGAACAGTAGTCATGGCTTGTACTTTTCATATTCTCCACAACAGCCATCATTTTGCCGTAACTATGACAGGTATTCAATAAATTCTTGCTAAATATAGACAACATCACCAGACCACTCTTGATAGCCAGGGACTCCATTTCTAACCTGGTCATTATCTCAGGAACGCTTGTTATGGGTATTAAGTTCAACTGATCACAGATGAGCGCAAACAGACTGTGCAAGGCCACTACCCACCCCAGTGTGAAAAGCATCCATCGGTAACCCGGCAGAAGGCCAGAGAACATCAGTCTGTCCGTGCACACGCGTGTGTGTGCGTGTGTACAAATAAACGTTGCTTCTTCTCCACAGGTTTTTTGTTTGGAAGAGAAACAGGGAAAGGGCAGCCTCTGCAAGGCAAAGCATGAAGTTTCTAAGAGGTAACTTCAGGTTCTCACTCAAAGTGAACTCAGTCCTTACTTTACATATAACTTTAATAGTCTGTCAAATGTCTACATTTTACAAAATACATAGAAGTATTATTTTTAAAAAATAAAATCCAGGAACATCTGTCATCTCTTTCAAGAAATGGGATATGTGTGGGGCCAGAGGTGGAACGCAGACAGTGATCTCTTGGGAGGATTTTTATTAAGTAAAAGCCAAACAGGGGAATGGGCGTCAGACACACACAGGCCAACACGAAGATTACAAATAAACGTTGCTTCTTCTCCACAGGTTTTTTGTTTGGAAGAGAAACAGGGAAAGGGCAGCCTCTGCAAGGCAAAGCATGAAGTTTCTAAGAGGTAACTTCAGGTTCTCACTCAAAGTGAACTCAGTCCTTACTTTACATATAACTTTAATAGTCTGTCAAATGTCTACATTTTACAAAATACATAGAAGTATTATTTTTAAAAAATAAAATCCAGGAACATCTGTCATCTCTTTCAAGAAATGGGATATGTGTGGGGCCAGAGGTGGAACGCAGACAGTGTTCTCTTGGGCAGATTTTTATTAAGTAAAAGCCAAACAGGGGAATGGGCGTCAGACACACACAGGCCAACACGAAGACCAGGAGCCCTGAGTCTGGAGGGAGGGGAGCGTGTGAGCGCGCTGGCAGCCCGCCCCAGGCCAGGAGAGTCGAGCGGCCCCCGGCCCTGCTGACCAACGTCTGCGCAGCAGTCCCAGCTTCCCGGTGCGGGACTCAGGCCGCTCGGACGCACCGACCCACCACACTGACTCACCCAGCGCAAGGTCTCGGGGGCCTGTGCTTAGATTTATGCCATCTATTATTGGGTTGTAGATCAACCTAGATATTACATGTCAGTGTAAACACCTTTTCACACTCTTCACCATATAACTTGTCATTTTTAATCTCCTACACTGATGTTAAACATCTCCTTACCATCAAACTGTAAATACAGCACGGACTGTATTTTCTATGTGACTAAAAAGAGTGATTGAAGAGCTGATTGAAGAAAATATTCCTTGATTTATTTCACCTGAGGTTCCCCAGGACTATGCTATGATTTATGCCCCCGCGCAGGCTGTCTGATTAGTTCACTCTGGGCTAAAAAGGCAGACCATTTAAAAGCATTAAAATCGCAACGAGAATGTGATTTGCTCGGTAAGCACAATAGTGACATCTTGTGTCTAGGAGCACAGGAGTTGCCGGCAGCCCCGCCGCTCCCAGTTAAAACCAGGGCCCGGTGAATCAGCACCAGGCCCGGGCTGCGCAAGCCAAGAGCGGACTGCTCCCAAGTCCAGCAAGCCCCGGGGCTGCGAACAAGCCAGGGCGGCCACTCTCCACTTGGCGCACTCAGCAGGCAAACGGGGGCTCTTCTTCACTGGAGAAAGCGTGGACCCAAGAGGAAGAGCATCAGACAGAAAGCCGAGAGGCTGGCGCCCCTGGCCCGGCCCTGGCTGTCACTGGCTCGTCCGCTAGTCCCTCGTCTGAAGTCAACCGCCGAAGTTTCATGCCGTGACTCTTGCATTATGTTTATTACAAACGTTGTCAAAAGAACACAGAAAGCACACATCGCCGTTAGATATAAGGCTCAGTATCCCTGGGTTCAGACAGAGACTCCAGCCCTCCTCACCAACCGTCACAGGCACCCACGGGCGCCACGACGCTGCGTGAGGAGTACCCACAGGCTTCGGGAGCACAGCACAAGCAGGCAGCTGTCTCGCACGCCTGAAGGTCAGTGGGGTGTCAGCCGATGCAGGCGGGGTCCAGCGGGGCGACTCAGCTCTGCCAGGAACAGCAGGCGTCCTGCGGAACCTCCCCAGGCCAGGACGCCTCAGGGGCCAAGACACACAGGGCTCCAAGTACAGCTGCTCAGGGTGCCACGGCAGCGGCCACATGCCCGAGCCCGCAGCTGAGGGGCAGGCCGGCAAGCTCCGCCAGCAGGAGGTCTGCTGAGCCACGAAGAGCCCCATCACTTCCCTCTCGGGACAGAGAAGTGAAGACTCGGGCAGGAACACCAGGACCACGCCAACGCATTGCAGGAAAAGTGAATGGAAGACGGGGATTTCAGCCCATGCTGCTGACTTTTCTGACAGCCGATGCTCCCGCCCAGATGCTGGACCCACTCACTTCACTTACTAAGTACCTGTTGCGAACACCTCCGAACAAGACGGGGCGGGAGGCCAGGATCACGGACCTGGTGCAACCACCCCTCAGCACCCTGAACTCAGGTCCACGTACACTCACTTCCCAGGAGACGTGGGTGCCTGTGTGGCACGTGGACACCATTTCTCACTACACAGGATGCTAGAAAACACGCAGAGCGTCAATGTGAGTTTCATGCAACTGCGCTTCTGAAACACATACTCAAAACAGAAATGAACAGGAAAGCGGGTTTGTAATCTGAGTCAAAAAGTGAAGAGCTTCCTTTTTATAAAGAACTTAGGAATAAGGACATACATGTGAGAGATTTGGGAAGAATTTATTCAATAACCTGGATGTAGAATCACTGCAGATGGTGACTGCAGCCATGAAAGTAGAAGACGCTCACTCCTCGGAAGAAAAGCTATGGCCAACCTAGATAGCACACTCAAAAGCAGAGACGTTACTTTGCCGACTAAGGTCCGTCTAGTCAAGGCTATGGTTTTTCCAGTACTCATGTATGGACGTGAGAGTTGGACTGTGAAGAAGGTTGAGCGCCGAAGAATTGATGCTTTGGAACTGTGGTGTTGGAGAAGACTCTTGAGAGTCCCTTGGACTGGAAGGAGATCCAACCAGTCCATTCTGAAGGAGATCAGCCCTGGGATTTCTTTGGAAGGAATGATGCTAAAGCTGAAACTCCAGTTTTTTGGCCACCTCATGGGAAGAGTTGACTCATTGGAAAAGACTCTGATGCTGGGAGGGATTGGGGGCAGGAGGAGAAGGGGACGACAGAGGATGAGATGGCTGAATGGCATCACTGACTCAATGGACCTGAGTCTGAGTGAACTCCGGGAGTTGGTGATGGACAGGGAGGCCTGGCATGCTGCGATTCATGGGGTTGCAAAGAGTCGGACACGACTGAGTGACTGAACTGAACTGAAGATGACTCAGTTTACTGGGACTAAAGGAGCCCTTTCTTTCCCAGTGCTGTGACATTTTATCCAAGCATATCTCCGTGAACTAGATGCTCACTTATTCCACAACACATTTCACAAGTGGATTTGAAGGGTCTACTAATATCAGAGCATAGGCCTGAGAAAATGCATTATTGGGGCCTAGAAACAATTTAAAACATTTAAGTGCCAGCTGAAGAGGAACAAATAAAACACACACTTTCCCCAGGAAGGGGGCTGAGAATGGCAGCGTTGACCTGTGGTTAAGCGGACGGATGAGGGCTGGAGGCGAGGAGCGTGGGCACCACTGTGACCCCGGGCACGTGCCCCTGCTGCAACTGCCACCCCGTGCGCAGCCAGGAGCAGTTACAGACGACACAGGGGCGGGCCGCTGGGGGCGGACACCGTTACCCAGCGGGGCGGGCTGACCGCAGAGCCCCGGAGCCCCTCGGGGAGGCACACACTCAGGGGCCGAGGACTGATGTGGCAGGAAGCCTGCAGCTTATATTCAGGGCCCTCAAGGCAGCATCTGGGTGTCCCTTGTCCCAGCCCTGAAACCTCCCTCTGAGTTTCCAGTGCTTCCAAACAAAGCCTGACACCAGTGAACAAATATCCAGGGGAGGTCCGCTTTTCAGGAACCCTCTCAGCCCCGACAATTAACACCACGGATAAAGTCTCTTAAGCAGGAAGACAGACAGGCTCCAGCTCAAAACTGGCTGCACGGCTTTATGAACCACACAACACACGGACGCTGAGCTGAGAGGAAGCCACGGGCTCCAAACGGCCCAGCCAGCTGACTGTCGGCATCCCTGAGATAACACAGTAGCAAGGGTCACAGAGGGCAAGGTGGGCACAAAGCACATGATTCACACAACCAGGTCTACAGAACACTAATGATGATGCCAGAGGCCAGCCCACCCCATCCCTCCTTTTGATCATAAACGCAAAAATCCCAAATAAAATATTAGACAATCAGCAGCGTATAAAGGTAAAGCTATCGTGGCAGAGTAGGATTTAGCTTTAAGAATTTTAAGTGACTCGGCATCAAAATATCTAGTCAGGGCATCTACCAATTAACCCAACAGATTAGGGAAGAAAAGCCACAGTCACCTCGGTGGATTCAGAAAAGCCATTTTATAAAGTTAGTAATCATTCATGTGTTTAAACCGTGTAGAAATAGAAAGGAACTTCCTTAACTTGACACCCCTACCCAGAAAAAGGTGAAACCTAAGGCAGGCTTCCCTCCCAGCTATGATGAAAGAGCTTACAGCAAACCAGCGTTCTCACCAAGGACAAACACAAAATCTGGGGAAAACAAAAATCCTGTCCTGTTTGGAAGCACTGGAGCGCCTCTGAGGGAACCAGAACTTAAGGGACAAGATCATAGCGCAAAGAGATCACAGCAGACCTGAGCTGACACCGGCAGCCTCTCCCACCAAGGTGACGGCTAGTTCTGGTATCAGCAAGGTTCTGGACCTAAACAAAGAGCCCGTGCAAGGCCACAGCTAAGAGGCAAAGACACCCACCAAGCTGGCGACTGTCTTAAAAGGATGGAGCAACAGAAGCTGGAGGCGCGCGGGGCCAGGACCCCAGTGAGAGGGCAAGGACGAGCCTGGCCCCACAGCACGCCACTCTCTTCCTCCAGAGGGGCGCCGGTGTGCGACTATGACGGCAGGTAGCATGCAGCCAGAAAGAGACCCCAGGACACAATGATCAAAGAGCAGCTGAATTTGAAGACATCGGGACTGGAGGCGGGGTGGGTGGGGAGAGGGGCAGATGAGAGCCTCCCAGCCCAGCCTCGTACAGCTCAGCCTACCAATGGACAAAGGCCGTCGCACACCCTTCCAGCACAAGCAGTGTAAACCCTGCCTCAGACAAGAGGATGTCAGAAATTTTACAGTCGTTCATACACAACGTTCAGGAAAACAGTGACTCACACATTACGAGACAGAGCCACCTGACCCCAAATCAAGGAAAAACACACCAACAGAAAGTGACCCCCATGGATTGGAAATACTGAAATCATCAGATAAGGAACTTACAAGGGTCATGAACGTGCTCAGGGAAATGACGGTGAAGATGATGAATAAAGGATAATCTCGTCAGAGAATGGACGTTTGTTAAAAAGGACTGAACGGAAATGTTAGAACTGAAAAATACAGTAACTGAAATTAGGAACTGCAAAGATGGGTTCCATGGGAGATGGCATTTAATGGAAGGAAAGATTCATGGACCAGAAGCAGGATGAAAAGAGAGGCTCCCAACCAGAGCGTAACAAGAACAAAGGGCGAGAGAGTGGAACAGATCGGGAGAGCCAACATGATGTTCATATCTAAATTTCTTCTTGGAGTTGGAGTTTCAAGAAGAAATGGGAGTCACTGCAGGCCAAAGACAGCTGGAAGAGATAAGGACTCCAAATTCCCTAAACCCAACGGAAGACATCACCAAGCCAGAGCTGAGAAGCCGCGCACCTTCCAAGCAGGACAGTGGGGTGGGGTCCCCAGGAAGCCCTGCGCTCACTGGGGAGGGTCTGAAGCACAACAGAAGAGGGTAAACGAGTCGCGGCCCGAAAGACGACTTCTGCAACCTGCAAAACCTACAGAGTTTAAAAGCCACCTTCCCGTCCTCAAAGGCTGACAAACAGTTTTTAAAAGACAAGCAGGTCACTCACCTTCCAAACCCTTGCACATCGGCAGTCCCTCGCTGAGCGCTGGGGGCAGAGAGGAGGCAGCAGCTCTCACCCAGACACCTCTCCCGAGAGCCACAGGCCCCGGGGCCACAGTGTGCCTCCCGGGCACCAGGCCATCGCGAGCAGTCATGCGTCTCCCCACGACCTAGCGAGGGCACCACATTCAGCCCACAGTCTGCTCTTCACACCTGACCACTGAGTCAATGCACGGATTTGGGGGTTGTGTTTTTGCAGCAGAAACCCACCTTGAGGTTCAAACTTCTAACGAGCGTCTGGCCAAGGAGACCTGAAATGCAGTGGGATACGTAAGACGGGAGCTTGTGTTTCTCTCATTTTGCAACCCAGACACAGTCACTGGGTGGAAGAGCATGGCACGAGGCACCCTGGGGCCTGGCTGGCCAGCCCGCTCTGCAGGACGCAGTGCAGCCAGGCTCCGCACCCAGGGCCACGGCTGGCGGGAAGGCGGGGGCCGTCCGGGACACACTGGCGGGGGCCGTCCAGGCAGGCACGCCCTTACTTCTGCATCCTCGGTCATCCTCGGTCACAGCCACACCCCCTACCCGAGGCTCTCGAGACTGCATCTTGAGCTTCCAACCTCTCCAAAGCAAGGAGGGTGGGGACAGGCTGCCAGCTGACCCAGAGCACCTCAGGGCCGGCTCTCAGCCCCCGGAGCACACCCCTTCCCAGGGAGGCAGGCCCCGAGGAGAGCAGCGCTGGGCCAGCCCCGCTGGGCATCGGCTCCCCCAGACGCCCCCAGCCTGCCTCCGCTGCCGCTCTCACCTCTCCTGCCACCGGGACACGCCGGTTTCAGGAACTTCGTGCGCTCCTGACCTGGGCTCCACAGGGGCTCAGTGAGTGAAGAATCCGCCTGCAGCCCGCCGATGCGGGAGACACGGGTTCCACCCCTGGGCCGGGAAGATCCCCTCGAGGAGGAAATGGCAATCCACTCCAGCATTCTTTCCTGGAGAATCCCATGGACAGAGGAGCCTGGCAGGCTACAGTCCATGGGGTCAGAAAGAGTTGGACACAGCTTAGTAACTAAGAAACAAAAACAAGCTTTCAGTGGCCAAAAAAAATTAAAAACAAAGTAAAAATGGCTCTAGGTACAGAAATAGTGGTACACCGCCGCAGAACCCATAGAAAACAATGAGACAGAACTTTACCAATGGACCTGGAGAGATTATTGGGTTTATTATTTGATTATTTATCATGCATTTATTATATGAAATATATACAAGTATTTTAAAAAATCAAGATACAGGGAAATATAATATAAATTTATATAAAACAATGAACAGAAAAGTACATATGCCAAAATATGTGCTAATTTTTAAGTAGCATGGAGAGCGTACAAAATTATACACACCATGTTTTTAACGATATTGTCATAGGAGGACCCAGAGAAGACTTCAGAAGGATACGGATGTGAGAAATGACAGTAGTAACTGAGCTCTGCATGAAAT
>SJYC01051385.1:0-43836 GCA_006408675.1 Madoqua kirkii | reverse complement strand
AGGGACAAGATCATAGCGCAAAGAGATCACAGCAGACCTGAGCTGACACCGGCAGCCTCTCCCACCAAGGTGACGGCTAGTTCTGGTATCAGCAAGGTTCTGGACCTAAACAAAGAGCCCGTGCAAGGCCACAGCTAAGAGGCAAAGACACCCACCAAGCTGGCGACTGTCTTAAAAGGATGGAGCAACAGAAGCTGGAGGCGCGCGGGGCCAGGACCCCAGTGAGAGGGCAAGGACGAGCCTGGCCCCACAGCACGCCACTCTCTTCCTCCAGAGGGGCGCCGGTGTGCGACTATGACGGCAGGTAGCATGCAGCCAGAAAGAGACCCCAGGACACAATGATCAAAGAGCAGCTGAATTTGAAGACATCGGGACTGGAGGCGGGGTGGGTGGGGAGAGGGGCAGATGAGAGCCTCCCAGCCCAGCCTCGTACAGCTCAGCCTACCAATGGACAAAGGCCGTCGCACACCCTTCCAGCACAAGCAGTGTAAACCCTGCCTCAGACAAGAGGATGTCAGAAATTTTACAGTCGTTCATACACAACGTTCAGGAAAACAGTGACTCACACATTACGAGACAGAGCCACCTGACCCCAAATCAAGGAAAAACACGCCAACAGAAAGTGACCCCCATGGATTGGAAATACTGAAATCATCAGATAAGGAACTTACAAGGGTCATGAATGTGCTCAGGGAAATGACGGTGAAGATGATGAATAAAGGATAATCTCGTCAGAGAATGGACGTTTGTTAAAAAGGACTGAACGGAAATGTTAGAACTGAAAAATACAGTAACTGAAATTAGGAACCGCAAAGATGGGTTCCATGGGAGATGGCATTTAATGGAAGGAAAGATTCATGGACCAGAAGCAGGATGAAAAGAGAGGCTCCCAACCAGAGCGTAACAAGAACAAAGGGCGAGAGAGTGGAACAGATCGGGAGAGCCAACATGATGTTCATATCTAAATTTCTTCTTGGAGTTGGAGTTCCAAGAAGAAATGGGAGTCACTGCAGGCCAAAGACAGCTGGAAGAGATAAGACTCCAAATTCCCTAAACCCAACGGAAGACATCACCAAGCCAGAGCTGAGAAGCCGCGCACCTTCCAAGCAGGACAGTGGGGTGGGGTCCCCAGGAAGCCCTGTGCTCACTGGGGAGGGTCTGAAGCACAACAGAAGAGGGTAAACGAGTCGCGGCCCGAAAGACGACTTCTGCAACCTGCAAAACCTACAGAGTTTAAAAGCCACCTTCCCGTCCTCAAAGGCTGACAAACAGTTTTTAAAAGACAAGCAGGTCACTCACCTTCCAAACCCTTGCACATCGGCAGTCCCTCGCTGAGCGCTGGGGGCAGAGAGGAGGCAGCAGCTCTCACCCAGACACCTCTCCCGAGAGCCACAGGCCCCGGGGCCACAGTGTGCCTCCCGGGCACCAGGCCATCGCGAGCAGTCATGCGTCTCCCCACGACCTAGCGAGGGCACCACATTCAGCCCACAGTCTGCTCTTCACACCTGACCACTGAGTCAATGCACGGATTTGGGGGTTGTGTTTTTGCAGCAGAAACCCACCTTGAGGTTCAAACTTCTAACGAGCGTCTGGCCAAGGAGACCTGAAATGCAGTGGGATACGTAAGACGGGAGCTTGTGTTTCTCTCATTTTGCAACCCAGACACAGTCACTGGGTGGAAGAGCATGGCACGAGGCACCCTGGGGCCTGGCTGGCCAGCCCGCTCTGCAGGACGCACTGCAGCCAGGCTCCGCACCCAGGGCCACGGCTGGCGGGAAGGCGGGGGCCGTCCGGGACACACTGGCGGGGGCCGTCCAGGCAGGCACGCCCTTACTTCTGCATCCTCGGTCATCCTCGGTCACAGCCACACCCCCTACCCGAGGCTCTCGAGACTGCATCTTGAGCTTCCAACCTCTCCAAAGCAAGGAGGGTGGGGACAGGCTGCCAGCTGACCCAGAGCACCTCAGGGCCGGCTCTCAGCCCCCGGAGCACACCCCTTCCCAGGGAGGCAGGCCCCGAGGAGAGCAGCGCTGGGCCAGCCCCGCTGGGCATCGGCTCCCCCAGACGCCCCCAGCCTGCCTCCGCTGCCGCTCTCACCTCTCCTGCCACCGGGACACGCCGGTTTCAGGAACTTCGTGCGCTCCTGACCTGGGCTCCACAGGGGCTCAGTGAGTGAAGAATCCGCCTGCAGCCCGCCGATGCGGGAGACACGGGTTCCACCCCTGGGCCGGGAAGATCCCCTCGAGGAGGAAATGGCAATCCACTCCAGCATTCTTTCCTGGAGAATCCCATGGACAGAGGAGCCTGGCAGGCTACAGTCCATGGGGTCAGAAAGAGTTGGACACAGCTTAGTAACTAAGAAACAAAAACAAGCTTTCAGTGGCCAAAAAAAATTAAAAACAAAGTAAAAATGGCTCTAGGTACAGAAATAGTGGTACACCGCCGCAGAACCCATAGAAAACAATGAGACAGAACTTTACCAATGGACCTGGAGAGATTATTGGGTTTATTATTTGATTATTTATCATGCATTTATTATATGAAATATATACAAGTATTTTAAAAAATCAAGATACAGGGAAATATAATATAAATTTATATAAAACAATGAACAGAAAAGTACATATGCCAAAATATGTGCTAATTTTTAAGTAGCATGGAGAGCGTACAAAATTATACACACCATGTTTTTAACGATATTGTCATAGGAGGACCCAGAGAAGACTTCAGAAGGATACGGATGTGAGAAATGACAGTAGTAACTGAGCTCTGCATGAAATAGTTCCAATCACTTAAAATCCCAGGAACCTGACTACCGAATGCTGACGTCTGCCGTCGCTGAGCAGAGCACACGCAGGTGAGCTTGCGTCTCCTCTGACCGTTTTACAGGCCGCATGTCTTCTGGAGCCATACTGTGGCATATCTCCATCTGTGGCTGCAAGGAATATAATCAATCATTTTGATGTTGACCATCTGGTGATGTCCATGTGTAAAGTCTTCCCTTGTGTTGTTGGAAGAGGGTGTTTGCTATGACCAGTGCGTTCCTCTCGGCCGCCACTCCTGACCTTGGACATGGGGTTCCTCTTCTCAGCCACTGCTGCACCACGCAGCCACTTCAGCAATACGTGAACCGTGAGCTTCCAGATGTTCAAGCTGGATTTAGAAAAGGAGAGGAACCAGAGACCAAATTGCCAACATCCGCTGGATCATGGAAAAAGTAAGAGAATTCCAGAAAAACTCTAATTCTGCTTTATTGACTATGCTAAAGCCTTTGATTGTGTGAATCACAATAAACTGTGGAAAATTCTTCAAGAGATGGGAATACTAGACCACCTGACCTGCCTCCTGAGAAACCTATATGCAGGTCAGGAAGCACCAGTTAGAACTGGACATGGAGCAACAGACTGGTTCCAAATACGGAAAGGAGTCCGTCAAGGCTGTATATTGTCACCCTGCTTATTTAACTTCTATGTAGAGTACATCATGAGAAACGCTGGGCTGGAGGAAGTACAAGCTGGAATCAAGATTTGGATGGACAGGAGTCTGAGTGAACTCTGGGAATTGGTGATGGACAGGGATGCCTGGCATGCTGCAATTCACGGGGTTGCAGAATCTGACACGACTGAGCGCTGAAATGAGCTGTACTGAACTGATGGGGTTGCACCGAGTCAGACAGGACTTTCACTTTTCTTTACCATCTGAACCACCAGGGAAGGGAAAGCCCCAACCTACTCCAAACCTAGCTCCAAACGTTCACCTTAAGCTTCCAGATAAAGGAGGCCTGCCTGGAACTTGACAGTCTTAGGACAGAGGTAAAAGAGGGATGGCTCTTTAAATTTCTCTCCGTATTTCATTGGTGAAGGCAAGTCAAATGGCTGTGCCTGGTATTAATGTGACAAGAGTTATAATTCTCCTTCATGGAAGGTCCCAACAGATAGTGTCAACAAATATTTTGGAAATAATACAATCTACCACATTATCGTTAAAGTACAACAGAAATCCCACCATGTTTTCAGTGCTTTTCTTCTTCTAGATCACAGTATCTCAACAGCACCACTATTAACAATTTGTGCCAGATCATTCTTAGTTGTGGGATTTGTCTGATCATTGTAGAATGTTTAGCAGTATGCCTAGCCTCAACCTACTCCAAAATTAAAAGTGTTAGTCGCTCAGTCATGTCCGCCAGGCTCCTGTCCACGGGTTTAGCCAGTCAAGAATACTGGAGTGGGTAGTGGTTCCCTTCTCCAGGGCATCTTCCCGCATTGCCGGAAGAATCTTCACCATTTGAGCCGCCAGGGAAGGGAAAACCCCAACCTACTCCAACCCTAGCTCCAAATATGTTCACCCACCATGCCAATCAAAAATGGCTCCAGACCTTCAGAAATGTTCCCTGGAGGGGTGAAATCACCAGCAGTCAGTAACCACTGGTCTAGTCTATGAGTCCCTAAGGAATAGACGCTGTATCTTAACTGTGACTTAGCATCCTCATGGCACTAACTCCTATGGTACACGTTTAATCATTGTCATCAAAATAGAATTACAATTTCAGGACAAGATTTTCTTTATTAAAAAATCAAAAGCAATATTTGTCTCTCAGGGTTCTTTAGGGCAAAAATATAAATTTTAAAGACAGGAAGGCCAAAGTTTCTGGTTCAACACTCCATAAGATTCTGGGAATGCTGCTTAACCTCAGTTTCTTCATCTTCAAAATGGGCACAGCAGCATTCCCCTTGCAGGTCTGTGATGACGAGTGGATGCAAATTGCTTGGTGTTTGGTGTCTGCTCAGTAAATGACAGCTATCATCATCATCACCGTCAGCACAGCATCCCTTTCTCCATTACACCCTTGAATGTGAGATGTTTAAAAACCTGTTTGCCCTCTTGCATAGAAATGCCAAATGTTACTCACAGAAAGAGAACAGCATGGTCCCACAAAATACCACCTATGTTTGTTTCTCCAAAAATAAGCCTTGTTGTCAAGAAACTTGAGCTTAGTGCTCGTGGCTCTGCCATGAAACACATAAGCTTGGATATGCGCAACAGGTTTTTTTGAAGCACTTTCCTGGATGTCAGCAGAACCTCACAAATCAGGCAAGAAAAGTCCAAAACATATGCCCTCAGCAACCTGCCAAAAACCAATAAAAGGAACTGTGAGTAGAGCCAAAATCAAGGAGGCAGGCAGCAGTGTGGGGCTACAAACCCCAACACATTCACATGGAAATGCATTTCCTTTCAGTAAAAACCATTCCAACTGATGAAAAGAACTTCATGCAGCTACCTATAATATAGGCAGGAGATTCAAAATGACAAATGTCCTGGATTTTTTGAAAAAATGCAACCATTTGGAATAAGATATGTTGACAACTAGTGGTTTTGTGGATCGTAAGTATAACTCAGCATGGAAGAACTGGCCTTTTATAATGAAGTAACATATTATGATGTTATCAAGACTTAGGCATTTTTATATCAAGTGAAAAATATCTCTTGTTTTCTGGTTAAGAAATGAACACATGGCATGGCAATCAACATGTTTAATATGCGGGAAAAAATAGCAGAGATCTCAGTTTATAAAAGGTAGGCTGTGTGTTCTTTTTTCAGAAGACTATGATCCCCTGGCTGGCCATACGAAATGTAAAGGGTTTGTGGCTGTGTGTGTCAGATTTTTTTTTTTTTTAACAATTGTGAGGCTTTCAAGCTGGTAGGATTTCAACCAAAGGCCTTGGAGACTTAAACGCTTGAATTCCCAGCATTAGGAGCAAATGCTGTAGCAGCATCAACAGGGAAAGCTCCTGTTCCATCAGAGCTGGGATTTCAATCCAGCGGCTGTTGTGATTCAGCTTGTTTCTTCAGTGAACCTGGGGTCAGCCAGCTTCAAAGATTAAGCTTGTTTGACCCTGCACATCAACACTCAGAACCACGCTGCCTTGGCCACGGGGTCGCAGCGTCCTAGTCCCAGCTGGCTGTAAGAGGATCTTAGCCGCCCGCCCCGCCTGGTCCAGCACCGCATCTCTTCCTCCGCCCCAGGGTACCAGAGTGCCCTCTGGCCCAAGGTTGCTCTCTCCTTTGGAACAGAGCTGTAGTAACCAAAGGACTTCGGCAACAACAGGCTCCCCTCAAAACTCTGTTTCCTTCACTTGCAACACTCAACCTTGATGATTTAATGAGCCCCAAAGGGCAGCCTCTGCATAGCTTACTGAATTCTAATTAGATAATTAAACCAGAAAGCAAAAATCTTTACTTTTGTAGTAATGTGCAACTAACATTCCACAAGCAAAGCATTCCCAAACGTTTTTCAAAATAAATAACATTCAGTTCCAAACTCAGAAATTAGTACTTGCTTTCCCCCACGTTCTGGGACTGTCATATGATATATTTTTTTAAAAAGATTGAGAAAGAATAAATACAGAGCTCTTCATACATGCATGCATTTAGTCGATAAATATTTATTTATTCAACACCACTCTGTGCCAACCACTGTTCTGAGCTCCCAATAGTGGTAAACTTCTAAAGTCTCCTTTAAGTGCTGATTTAAATATAAAGCAATGATAACCACAGCAAACGTTTCTGTCCATAATTTAGGCTAAAAATAGAAACAGTTCAGCCTTTATTTTTCATGTTCATTTACCTTGACCTCACTATTCCAACATGAGTAACCAGCCACTCGCATGTATTGCCTTGTGTACTTACGTTGTATATACTTTGTGACTCTTCCAATTGTGGACGATTTGCAAAGCAAATGAAAATTATTTCTCAGGAAGTAGTTTTCACATAAAAGCAAAAGTGAAGGCCTAACAATATGGCTCTTTCTTCAGTGCTAATGCACTTGCATAAGGAAAGTGGTTTTAACTGAAAGTAAAAATTACTGACAGGAACGGGTTGCAGTTCTGTTCTGGAACGCTTTGAAGGAGAATGAGACAATTTTCAGTTGTCAAAAACTTGGGAGGGAGTAGACCATTGAGACAAAAAGACTTAAGGAAAACATTTTTAAAGAGGGAAAACGTGGGTTTTTTTTTTTCTCCTTTCTTCCATCCACTCTAAAAAAACTACAGAACTTTATTATTCAGTTTTCCATTGCTTTTGTACAAATGTTTAAAATATTGCTCAAATTACCCTTTATGTTTTTAATTTTCCCTTATTTTCTTTCTTTGCAAATCCATGTTGCTTTTTCTTTTTGGGAAGAGGACTAATAACATTTTTGCTGAGAAAGTAAGTCAGAATCAGATATTACCTCTTTTTCTTCTTTCTTCATTCCTAATTGATTTCTTCAGGAAATTAGTGGACCCTATTGATATTCTCAAAGCAAATTTTTGACCGGTCAGTGCTAACCAAAAGTATCACAGAATAATGCTAGGCTGTTCTGCACAATGGCAGACACCAAGTGGAAACGCAAAACCTTCAAGCATCTGAAAATTTCCCAAATAATTGTTTCACATGAACAAATTGTATGAATTATTAGATATAAACTTTTCTTTTAACCTGAAGGTGTGTTTTTATAACAGTTTTAGGGCTAGAAATAAAATTTTGATGATCCTACAAAGACTTCTTGAGTTTAGCTTTCTCCAAAAGGAAGACAAATTAATTACAGTTGACTGAGATAATGACGTCATAACATGGACTATTTTGATGTTTTCCACTGTGGTAGGCTTGAAAAATAAGTGGGATCCAAGTGATCAAGTCCCCTTTCTGGGCCATTCTACCACATTTCCTCTTCTCTAAATATCATTAGCCATTTTAGACTCACACACACACACACACACACACACACACACACACACCCCTCAAAGATGTGTTTAAGTCAGTTGTCAAGAACAGAACATTGTCTTATCTTGTTTAGTGACAATTTCCACTATAGAATTTACCAAACTATCTTTTGAACTGTATAGTGGCCTAAACAGGGCAATTTTTGCTTTAGAATATAAACAGTAACTCTCCTTTCAAGGTTTAATTTGACTGACATCAAAACTCACTCTAATGATGATGAGAATCCACACTGAGAAGCTCCCCAAGGAAGACCCTGTATCCAACTCTCAGAATCTGAATGTCAGAGAGAACACAACACAGGCCTGAGACAGGCCAGGGCTGAAACCTGAGCCCTGAGTCACAGATCTGCACACTGAGCAGTGTGATGTAAGTGATATAGGAAGCCAGGTGCAGTCCGGGAGAAAGGGGCTGATAGAAACAAAACTCAGGAAAGCCGATTGCAAAGTAGGGTTAAAATTCAGGCCTAGAAGGGAAATGCAATGAGAATGAGAAACCCAGGCAAAGGCAAATGAGGCAGACACGGTGAACCCGGGATAATTAGCCTGCAACAGGAGGCAAATGTGCCATGGGCAGCAGGAGCTGCATTCAAACCAAACACCAGAAATGTCTGTTTCAAACTGTTTCCAGACCCCACTCACTGACGAGAACACAGCCCCTGGGGTCCTGCCAGTCCAACTCATCAATGGTTCAAAGAGCAGACAGGAGTTTAACTGCACAGCAGACTCTCAGTGCAGCCCCACAGCCTCATCTAAAACCTCGGGTCTATATGTGTTTTGCAGTTTAGAATTTTTCAGATATTAGAAAGCATGAAACAACTCGTATGATCGCCAAAGGAATTATGCTGAGTGAACAAAGCCAATCACCAAAGACCACAAAATGTACAATTCTATTTATCTAGCATTTCAGAAATGACAAACTTGTATAGGTAGAAAACATACAAGTGGTTGGTTGCCAGGGGCAAGGGAGAGGGCTGATGAGGGAGGTATCTGTGTCTATAATAGGGTAGCACAAGAGATCCTTAGGATGAGCTGTATTGCATCTGAATGTGGTGGTAGCCACACAGATCTATACACAACAGAATCGCAAGGAACTAAAGAGAGTGTATGTAAAACTGATGATATCCATATAAAGCCCATATGTGCTCAGTCGCTCAGTCGTGTCTGATTCTTTGCAGCCCCAGCTGAGCCTGCCAAGCTCCTCTGTCCATGGAATTTTCCAAGCAAGAATACTGCAATGAGGCGCCATTTCCTACTCCAGGGGATCTTCCACACTTAGGGGTCGAACTCGTGTCTCTTGCATCTCCTGCATTGGCAGGCAGATTCTTTACAACTGAAGCCACCTGGGAAGCCCAATAAAGTCCATGGATTTTATCAAAGTCAGTCTCCGGTTGTGATGTTGTACTACAGTTACAAATGTGACCATTGGGGGAAATTAGGTGAAGAATATGCTACATGTATTCTTTCTTACAACTGCAAACAGATATACAAGTCTCAAAATTAAAAAAAAATTAAAGAAACATTAAGAAAGCAATAAAGTACATATTCAGAATATTAGGTAACACTCCAAACAATGTCAAACATGAATATTTCTGCAGAAAAGCATGTGACTATTCAAACTAAGTGAAACGCAGGTTATAAATAGACTTCAGTCAGCTGGGGTCAGGTTCTATGACCACATGAGCTTGGTCTGGTATTGCTGCCAAATCAGCCATGAAAACACTTTGGTTCTTCAGAGCTTTTTGGATTTGGAGCTACAGATAAAGAATTATAACTGTGAGTCCCACTCTGGTCTCATGGAGAAAGACAATGATAGATACCACTGACTGGTCTATTTTTTATGCCCTGTTTCCCTTCCTCTTTTCATATTCTGTAGAGAAGAATTGGAGGGATTGAAAATTTTAATATAATACTTCAATCACACAAGATTTGAGAAAAAGCTATTTTCTTGTATCCCTGGTGGCTCAGACGGTAAAGCATCTACCTGCAATGCGGGAGGCCCGGGTTCGATTCCTGGGTCGGGAAGATCCCCTGGAGAATCCCATGGACGGAGGAGCCTGATAGGCTACAGTCCATGGGGCCACAAAGAGTCGGATACGACTGAGCAACTTCACTTCACTTTTTGAGAAGGCAGTCAGCAATTCCCAGAATTGAATATGAGGAATGGAGTTATGTGGGAAAGGCAAGATCAGCATGGAATAGAACATTCCTGAACCTGTCCTAGGGTGTCTCCTTAGCACCACTTTGTCATCTGTTTGGTAATGAATTTTCAAGACTTTAGAAGTTTCTTAATTCAAAATAGCATATATATAATCAATACACGTAGACTGTTGCCGCTGCTGCTTCGTCACTTCAGTTGTGTCTGACTCTTTGTGACCCCGTGGACTGCAGCCCACCAGGCTCCTCTGTCCATGAGATTCTCCAGGCAAGAATACTGGCGTGGGTGGCCATGCCCTCCTCCAGGGGATCTTCCCAACCCAGGGACCAAACTCATGTCTCCCTCATTGCAGGCAGATTCTTTATTGCTGAGCCACCAGGGAAGCCTGTAGAATTAATTAATTGACATTATTTACCACTTTATAGTATACATTTCTCTGCTTCTTCACTAGGTTCCTTCACTCTGTTCACTCACTAGGGTGGAAAAGAGGGATCTGACCCTATGTTTGACCACATGTATATACCTCATAGGTATGCAGCTTTCCAGCATTCCATAATGATAGGCATTCAAATTTTGTAGTGGATCGCATTCCAGTCAAATTGGAATTCAAACAGTATGTAGAAACTTAATTTATTTATCTTAACCCAAGTCTTCAGATGTTTCTCTGCTCTGTGCTATCCTCCACACTATGGTCAATTTATTCTGTGAAAATACAAAGGTAACTACATTGCTGTCTTTTGGGGCCCTTGCTGCTTACAGAATAGTGTCTGAGCTCCCTAGGGTGAAAACAGAAACCCTTGACGGCCTGGCAGCAGTGGGTCACAGTCGAGAGTCTCATCTCCCTGTCCTGCTCCTTCCAGATTGTGCCTCTGCCACATTAAGAACTTCCCATTTCCTGAACAAGACAACACTTCCTCACCCTTTGCTTTTGCGCATGTCCCTCTCTCTTTGAAAGACAATATTTTTTAATTGAAGTATAATTAACAATGTTATGCTAGTTTCAAGTGTATAGCAGTGATTCAGTCATATATACATATACATATATATATATATATTATTTTTCAGATTATTTTCCATTATAGATTATTAAAGATATTGAGTATAGTTCCTTGTACTATATGATAGGTCCTTGTTGGTTATCTATTTTACAGATATATATATAGTAGTGTGTCTATGTTAATACCAAACTCCTAACTTATCCCTCCCCCTACTCTTCCTCTTTGGTAACCATAAGATTGTTTTCTATGTCTGTAAGTCTGTTTCTATTTTGTAAACAAGTTCACTTGTATCATTTTTTTGTTTTTAGATTCCACAAATAAGCAATAGCATATATTTGTCTTTCTCTGGATAGTCTTCTCTTGAACACCATTCTTCCCATTTATCTAGCCAACTCTGTCTAGAAAGGTGCCATTTTCTCCTGGAAGCCTGTGAAATATCCCCTTTCTTCTCCATGCAAGCTTGTCTGGATGAAGAGCCCAGATGCACCTCTGTATCAAAGCATTGTTCATGCTACATGGATCATTATGCACCTTAATGTGGGGAACTGAATATTTTTTCTTTCCCAGAACTTAGCCTACTGCCTGACACTGAGTAACTGTTCGATCACTCAAGTAAGCAATCAACAAACAGTCATTTTTGTTTATTATTTTTGTTTATCCATTGGCCTGCTAGGCTCCTCTGTCCATGGGATTCCCCAGGCAAAAATACTGGAGTTGCCATTTCCTTCTCCAGGGGATCTTCCTGACTCAGGATCAAACCTGCTTTTCCTGAACTAGAAGGCAGATTCTTTACTACTGAGCCACCAGGGAAGCCCCTTAGTAAATGTACACACCAAAAAACATCAAATAAAATGCCATATAGCTTGTTTAGCTTTATGACTAGTAAGCTACTTAAGTTTTCTGTAACTCAGTTTCTTCAGCTATACAACAGGAATAACATGGTTTTCATCCATCAGTTAGATTAAATTTGTTAGTGCATATGAAACAATGATAACTCAGCTGATCATGCAGGAAGCACTCAGCAAATATTAAAGTTACAAAGTGCAGGAGTCCTTGTGGAAAACTTTAAATATACTTCCTATTCGGTAAGCCAGGGTGAGTGTGAAATGTTCTTAAACTGTAATACATTAAAGAAGCATTATTATTATAACTACAATATACAAATGTCAGCATCAAATTTCTTACAAATTATTAGATGTCAGAGTACATTGTGTTTTACTGTCAAGTATTATTATTTTCTTATTTTACAAAACCTATAACCCCTATAGTTTTATTGGCCCTCAGGTAAGAAGAATATTCAATTAATCATTGAGAGAATGGCTGTCTGGTAATTGTATCATTGGTTGGCTTCCTGAGTAGCTCAGTGGTAAAGAATCTGCCTTCCAATGCAGGAGCTAGCTGCAGGAGACTCAGGTTCAGTCCCTGGGTGGGGAGGATCCCTTGGAGGAGGAATGGCAACCCACTCCAGTATTCTTGTCTGAAAAATCCCATAGACAGAGGGACCTGGTGGGCTGCAGTCCCTGGGGTCACAAAAAGTTGGACACAACTGAGCGTGCACACACCAAATTCTTTTTAATATTTTATGCCTTATAGTTGAACAAAGTTTGTGTCGTTATTCACACATCGTATTTTTTGATTGAACACCTAAGTGTCAGGCAATGTTCTGGACACTGAGGAGTCACTGGTGAGCTCCAGTCCTCACATCACCTGTCCTCATGGAACTTACAGTCTGAGAGCTGCATGAATACAAGAGTCCTTCCTGGGTGAAGAGTGAGGTCTCACCTGGATAAGCATATCAGAAAAGAACCAGGGAGAAATTAGAGCTGAAGAACCCATATTTTGCTAGGAATTGCATTCAGCTGCAAACCCTAGAAACCAGACTACAGTAGCTTAGACATATTAGGTTTTATTCTTTCCCATAAAATGATGCCCAAAAGTAGGCAATCCAGGGCTCAAAGGGTAGCTCCACCAGGTTCAACAGGGACCCAGGTTCCATCTGTCTTTCTGCTTTGCCGTCATGACTTCCAGCCTCAAAGTCACAAGATGATTCCTGAAATTCCAACCATTGCATCCCTTTCTAGCAAGAAGGCCTGAAAGGGAAAAATGTGTGAAAATCCCCACCAAATAGCCATTTACTGGCCACCCCTGATAAGAAAGAAAGGGGAACGGGTGTTGGATAAATAGCTAAGGTACCACAGCTCAAGAACTGAGGGTCAGATTATTCACTGCCCCTCAATAGGCATCATGATTCTGTCGGTACAATTAGATTGGGATTGAAGCATGTATCTCAAATGAGAAAGCAGGAAAAAAAAAAAGAGGAATGATGGTTTTGGGTGGCTCGAGTCATGAAAATTTGAGGGTTTTACAAGAAAGGGTGTTTGATTTCTGTCCAGCAGCAAAGTGAAATTCATTAGTAGACCCGGTTCTAGGGTGAGGAAGTCAAAATGATGGTGGAGAACCATGTGGCAGAAGGATACACTTTGGGATGAAGGAGACTAATCAAGATGCTTAGAGACTGCACCTGCCCTTGTGTAGAGGAAGGCTCGCAAGTTTGCCGACTGTCCTCCCATGCTCCTGGGAGCACAGCGCTCAGTAAATATGTGTTGAATGAATTAGTCATGGCGCCCTTTCTCTCTGATGCCAGCCGTGCCCTCAGAATGCCTCTCACACATGCCTCCAGGAAGCCACAACCAACGGATCAGAGATGTGATCGGAGACAAACCTGCCGTCCTCAGGCTGAAGCGATCCTGGGCTCAGCAGCCTGGCTGTTCCTTCTGAACTTCAGTAGGTATTTATCTCAGTTCTTACTTTTTCCTTAGAAAATGTTTTTTAGGGTGAAAATATCAACGAGGCTAACAGTAAATAAAAGAAGGGAATTTTTCCCTCTTGGCATAGAGAGGGAGTGTGGGTAGTTAATGCCTCAGTAAGTACGGTCCAGGAAACAGGTTTCCTTCTGTGAGAAAATCCCAAATTTAATTAAAACTTGAGGAACTATGGAAACATCTGTCTTCCCCATATGTGCTTTTCTCCTGTAGAGTCTGTGTGTGTGCATGTGTGTATGTGCATGCATTCATGTGTGTGTGCATATGTAGTTTGAGATTCAACTTTCTTTACAGTCATAAAGCTCCATTTGCCACTTGTTCCAGATAAATGACAATCTACTGAAGATGAAGACTGAAGACTCTCTGAGAAGAGAAAAAAGAACCAAGTCACCCACAACATCAGCAATACAGGGAGAATACTTGTTCGATTAACATTTACTGAGTGCCTCATATATGTGCAATGCAAGTGTGCAGTTGCTGTGATAAGCAGAGCTGTTACAGCCTTTACTCCACAGCAAAATAGGAAAGAGGCCATTAATCAAATTACCATATTTATGATTATATAATTATAAACTGGAATAACAACAGTAATAAAACCAATTTTATGTGAATAGAACATTCATTTGGAGGTTCACATGAAGGGTGTCCTAGGAAGGGAGGAAGAGATGTGAGCTATCTAATGCGGGAGAGGCGTGTTCAAGGGCCCTGAGGCAGGAAGCAGCACGGCAGCCCCCATAGACTGGAATGCCTGTGTGGCTGTAGGACAGAGGGCAAGCGGTTCTAAATGAGGCTGAGAAGCAAGCAGAGGGCACTAGCAGGACTTGAAGGCCATGGAAAGAATTAAATTTCCATCTTAACTGCCCTGCGTATGCGCTAAGTCACTTCAGTTGTGTCCAACTCTGTGCAGGCCCTATTAACTGTAGCCTGCCAGGCTCTTCTGTCCATAGGATTCTCCAGGCAAGCATACTAGAATGAGTTGCCATGCCCTTCTGCTTAACTGCCACAGGAATCCATTAAACCACCTTAAGAAGTGAAGTAATTATGTTTATGCTTCCCAGGTGGCTCAGTGGTAAAGAATCTGCCTGCCAATTTAGAGATGGGACCTCCCTGTTGGTCCAGTGGTTAGCACTCTGTGCTTCCAATGCAGGGGGCCTGGGTCCAATCCCTAGTCATGGAACTAAGATCCCACATGCCTGTGGCATAGCCAAAAATATACAGGGCTTCTCTTGTATCAGTAAAGAATCTGCCTGCAATGCCAGAGACCCAGGTCCAGAGACCCAGGTTCAATCCCTGGGTGGGAAGATCATCTGGAGAAGGAAACAGTAACCCACTCCAGTATTCTTGCCTGGAGAATCCCATGGACAGAGGAGCCTGGCAGACTATAGTACATGGGGTCCCAAGAACTGGACACAACTTAATGTCTAAACCACCAGGAGATTCCAGTTCAATACCTGGGTCAGGAAGATCCCCTGGAGGTGGAAATGACAACCCATTCCAGCATTCGTGCCTGGGGAAACTCCATGGACAGAAGAGCCTGCTGCTGCTAAGTCGCTTCAGTCGTGTCTGTCTCTGTGTGACCCCACAGACGGCAGCCCACCAGGCTCCCCCGTCCCTGGGATTCTCCAGGCAAGAACACTGCTATTTCCTTCTCCAATGCATGAAAGTGAAAAGTGAAAGTGAAGTTGCTCAGTCGTGTCTGACTCTGAGCAATCCCATAGACTGCAGCCCACCCGGCTCCTCCGCCCATGGGATTTTCCAGGCAAGAGTACTGGAGTAGGGTGCCGTTGCCTTCTCTGACAGAAGAGCCTGGTCGGCTCCATTCCAAGGGACTGCAAAGAGTTGTACACAACTGAGCACACACACACACACACACACACACACACACACACACACACACAATTGTTTGTGCTGCATATATACCTGTGTGGCTTAATGCTAAGAGGACACTAGAGCATTAATGTGGCAAACTGGGGTTTCTGTTGTGTGCCTAAGTCATGCCTGACTCTTTGTGACACCATGGACTATAGCACACCAGGCTCTTCTGTCCTCCACTGTCCCCCAGAGTTTATTCAAACTCATGTCTATTGAGTCAGTGATGTTATCTAACCATCTCATCTTCTGCCACCCCCTTCTTATGCCTTCACTCTTTCCCAGTATCAGGGTCTTTTCCAGTGAGTTGTTTCTTCACATCAGGTGGTCAAAGCATTAGAGTTTCAACTTCAGCATCAGCCCTTCCAATGAATATTCAGGACTGACTTCCTTTAGGATTGATTGGTTGATCTCCCAGGAGTCCAAGGATTTCTCCAGCACTACAGTTTGAAACCATCAGTTCTTTGGCACTCAGCTTTCTTTATGGCCCAACTCTTACATTTGTACATGACTACTGGAAAAATCACAGCTTTAACTATACAGTTCTTTGTCAGCAAAGTAATGTTTCTGTTTGTAAACATGCTGTCTAGGTTTGTTATACTTTTCCTTCCAAGGAGCAAGTGTCTCTCATTTCATAGCTGCAGTTACCATCTGCAGTGATTTTGGAGTCAAAGAAAATAGAATCTATCACTGCTTCCATTTTTCCCCCATCTATTTTCCATGAAGTGATAAGACCAGATGCTATGATCGTAGGTTTTTGAATGTTGAGTTTTAAACCAGCTTTTTCTCTGTCCCTTTTACCCCCATCAAGAGGCTCTTTAGTTCCTCTTTACTTTCTCCATTACAGTGATATCTGCATATCTGAGGTGGTTGATATTTCTTCTGGCAACCTTGATTCCAGCTTGTGATTCATCCAGCCTAACATTTCACATGATGTACTATACATATAAGTTAAATAAGCAGGGTGACAATATACAGTCTTGACATACTCCTTTCCCAATTTTGAACCAGTTCATTGTTCCATGTCTGGTTCTAACTTGCTTCTTGACCTGCATACAGGTTTCTCAGGAGACAGGTCTGTCTCTCATCTGTTCAAGTATTCTCCATAGTTTGTTTAGCATAGTCAGTGAAGCAGACATCGATGTTTTTCTGGAACTCCCTTGCTTTCTCTATGATCCAAAGAATGTTGGCAATTTGGTCTTTGGTTCCTCTGCCTTTTCCCCATTACTGTGATTGGCTATGTTGACTTTGGCCTCAGGATGTTCTAGTTAGCCAAACCCCTCAGGCACAGTATATGAACATATCTGGAGTTCACTTCTCCTTTTAGTGAAATCCCTCTCCTTTCAGGTAAATTTGAATGATTTCATATCACCTTGTTCTTCTGATCCTGTTTAAAATGAAAACATGATTAGGTGTCAGTGTCTGTATGTCTTAACTTCTGAATAATTTTCAATCTTCAAAAAAATTTCTTGGCTTAAATACCACCAAATAAAATCCTGGCTTATGCATTTTCAAGTCAATTAAGGCCTAGGGTGGGTTGAAGGTTAATATACATCACATTTCTCTAAACTTTCAGCTTGAATAAAAGTAAATGAAAAATGAAGACTTCTTTGCAATCTGGTAAAGCATCCATGGTGAGCCACCCAGAATAATAATGGATGAATCCAGTTATAAGAATTATATGAAATTACTTGGTGCTTTAAGGACTAGGTAACTCAAAGTAGATAGTATTTAGAAGGCTCTTTCATTCCCACTGAGAGTCCAAAGGAGATTTTAAAACAGAGGGGAAAAAACACTTCGTGCAAGAAAAGGCAAGACTGCTTTGAAAGGTTCAAATCATCTAATCTCATTCCTGTTCTCTCCTTTCCCCTACCACCCATATGCAGAGTGCAAAAAATAAGGTATCATTTGCCTTTTTAATAATATGAATCTTAACAGTGAATACACTGAAGAATGACCACATAGTCTTCTCTGTATTCAGTTAATTAAGAGTAAGTATTCTGCTGATTTGCAATTTTGCAGAACAACCAACCAGCTGTTTGACTTCATTTTTCATTAACAGTCAGTGAATCTGGAGTTTTAAAAACACATCTTAAGGCTGCATTCAGTGAAGTAATTATTTAAGGCAACATGGCTATTCAGAGGTGAAAATAGTTACAAACCATGCTTGGAATTTGGGTTTAAATCCTTAATTAATTTTAAATTATTCTAACTTATATTATATTGTATATTATATTAATTATTTATATTGTATTCTATAATAATTTCATACATGAAAACAGACCTAAAGAAAAATGTTCTAAATATCAAAAATACCTGAAAATAAAGATGAGAAATTGAATAGGCAGGAAGAAAATTTCTGGCTTAGCAGAAAGTTCCTCCACATTTCCCTGTAAATCAAGATTGAAAAGCAAGGTATACTATATACAGCAATAAATGCCAGATAATTGCTCCTGAGGCCATATTTTCCCCAACAGAAAGATCCTCTCAGTAAATAAATGTCCAAAGTTGTGGTTTTTGGTTTTGTTTTTTTTTTTAAACTAGCATTTCTCTTTCTACAAACAGCAAGCTAATTGCAAGGAATTCAGAGTTCACTGGCTCAGTGCAACGTCCTAAATGGAAGGCCTTTCTGGGCCAGAATTAAGGCTCTCTACTGCCAAGATAGCTTGCTGCTTTCAAAAGGGATGGATGTCATACTCCCCATGATCCCAACTCCTAAGAAGAAAGATACATGGACTTCTTAATTAGTACAAATTCTGACCTTCCCTAAACTGAATTTTCCAAAGTGAATGGTGGAACTGGGAAAACAGAAAGTCAAGCTATGGACATTCTATGAAAGGGGCTCCTAAACAAGGAGGACTTCAGGGTAAAGAGGAAGGCTTCTTTACCTTCGGGGTAATGAGGAAGGCTTTTTGCGGTTCAGCTGGTAAAGAATCCGCCTGCAATGTGGGAAACCTGGGTTTGATCCCTGGGTTGGGAAGATTCCCTGGAGAAGGGAAAGCTACCCACTCCGGTATTCTGGCCTGGAGAATTCCAAGGACTCTACAGTCCATGGGGTGGCAAAGAGCTGGACATGACTGAGCAACTTTCACTTTCTGGGAAAGGGCAGGGGTGCCGTGTGCTAAGTCCCTTCAGTAGTGTCCAACTCTTTGCAACCCTATGGACTGTAGCCTTGCCAGGCTTCTCTGTCCATGGGATTCTCCAGGCAATACTGAAGTGGGTTGCCATGCCCTCCTCCAGGGGACCTTCCCAACCCAGGGATAGAATCCATCTCCTGCAGCTCCTGCACAGTAGGGGAATTCTTTACTGCTGAGCCACAAGGGAGCCCAAAGGGCAGGGGGACGGAAGGAGCCGGGAAACTGGGATTAACACATAAATACTATTGACAATATGTATAAAATAGATAACTAGATATCTTACAGATATTAAGATAATATGATAATATAAGATGATATTATAGATAATAAGAACTTATTGTATAACATAGGCAACTATACTTAATGGACTGTGGCAACCTGAATGGGGAGGAAGTCCAAAAGAGAGAGGGGATATATGCATAGCTGATTCATTTTGCTGCACAGTTGAAAGTTACACAACATTAAAAAGCAATGATACTCCAATAAAAATTTATTTTGAAAACAGAGGAAGGCTTCTAACTGGTGTTCTCCTTCATGTTCTAAATCTGAATATTTGAGGATTGTATATGCAAAGCTTGCCTTTGAGAATTTTCTAACCAAGTTCCTAATTTTTCTTTCAAGTCACTGGGTCTGTGTCATCCACTAATTCAAATAAATATTGACAACCAAAATGCCTGAGGTCCTCAATGATCATGCTTTCAGACTCCCTCCTCTCAGAGGTGAACTATAAGCCCCGCATCATATAGGGAGTTTGCTGGTGACATATGCAAAACCAGAGATGGGGCTCACTAAGTGATTTTGATCATTCCTCGCAGTTCTTTTAAAAAGCAGTTTTTCCTCCCCACTGTGCTGAAAGCATAGGAGCCACCAGAGGAATTAGTTCTTCATCTCCAGATCCTTCCAGACCAGTTCATCTGGCTAGATCCCCCCGCTTCCTTAACCTAACTTTTCCTTCCCTCATTTGTTTCCTGAGAATGCTCTTTCCTCGGGGCCTTTGCATCTTTTTCAGGATGTGATTGTTCTGTTTTGCTCCCTCTGGCCCACCACACACACTGCGGCGGTGTGTCAGAGCCATCCCCATACTTCCAAAGTCCCAACGGGGCTCTGTTCCAGAAGGGCTGTGACCCCCTGCCCCCGCCTCGTCTTGCTCCTCTCTGCTTCCTGTTAAAATACTTGTAACTGAACATAGCCAGATATGAGGCTTTAGTTTTACCACACAGTTTTGACAAAAATACTGGATACGTTTCATGTTTTCATACCAGAAAATTGAAATTATCAGCCATTGTGCTCTAAGCTGAGTGCCCTTGACTTTGCTGACATTTGGCCTATAAAACAGGAGTTCTTTTCTGGCTTTCTGAGTGTGAATGAAATGCCAGTGACGTCATGATAGAAGCCAGAAAGGACTCTTAGAAACCAAGACCGCCGCATCAATAACACCATTGCTGAAGTGAGTGGGGAAATTACACAAAATCCAATAAAAAAATAACTCAGATGGGCTGTCCTGCCTCTAAAGAGGAATGAATGCCTCAGGGGAAAAATAACACACACACACACACACACACTCACACAAACAGTCCAGGCTTAATTAAAGTTCATGGTTTGTCTGCATTGTGTCTCTAAAGTTTCCACTTCAAACAGAGCAGAATGACCTGAAGTGTCTCATTTTCATGTAATTTCTTTCAGCTTTTCTGTCAATAAGAAAACTGGGTTTTCAATCTGTTCACCCTCCCACAGCCTGACCAGCTGAAGTCAAAACCCCCTCTACCATTTTCCTCCTCTGTGCAATGAACCTCACATTGGTTCTTGTCTTGACAAATGTCCCTCAACAGCCTACATACCAACCTTTAAAACAATTCAGTCATTCTGTCCTTTAGGCACCCTAAGTTATTCACACTTTGTTCATTTCCAAGTGATTCCCAAACACTTTGATCTCATATCCCTCCTTCCCCAAACTAAAAACTCAAGGTTATTACAAAATATACACAAATGCTCTTACTAAATGTGACAACCACTCTGAGTGGCTCTAGAAAGAATAGCCATGTTCATCTACAGATATAGAACACAGAATCATAATGTGTTGTGTTTAATAGTTTTTATTTAGTGACTAGGGTAAATATTACTAATAAAAATGCTTTAAGAACAACTAAAATGGCTCTAAAATGTTTTATTTATGAAGGTGAAAGTTGCTTAGTCATGTCCAACTCTTTGCAACCCCATGGACTATACAGTCCATGAAATTCTCCAGGCCAGAATCCTGGAATGGGTAGCTGTTCCCCTCTCCAGGGGTCTTCCCAACCCAGGAATCGCACCCAGATCTCCCTCATCACATGTAGATTCTCTACCAGCTGAGCCACAAGGGAAGCCCAAGAATACTGAAGTGGGTAGCCTATCCCTTCTTCAGCAGATCTTCCTGACCTAGGAAGCAAACCAGGGTCTCCTGCACTGCAGGCAGACTCTTTACCAACTGAGCTATGAGGGAAGCCCAAAGTCACTCAGTCATGTCTGACTCTTTGTGACCCCGTGGACTATACCTTCCATGGAATTCTCCAGGCCAGAATACTGGAGTGGGTAGCTGTTTCCTTCTCCAGCAAATCTTCCCAACCCAGTGATAGAGTGTCGGGAGCTGCAGCCGTCATTGCGGGATGGCGCCGGTTTCCTGCTTCCTGGTTCTTCGCAAACGTAAACTAAAAAGACGCATGCGCAAGATGTGTTTCTTAAGGTCACGGATATGCTAATCAGGGATTCTAACAGTGTTCCGTTATGAGCCAATGGCAGTGTTCCATTATGAGCCAATGGCAGTGTTCTGTTATGAGCCAATCAGAGGTTGACACGCCTCCCCTCTGGGCTATATAAGCAACTGCTTTCCCTGCATCGGCGCCCTCGCCACTTCCTAAAAGAGCTGTAACAATAAACCTGCGTGTCAGAAGAATCCTGTCTGTGGCGTTCTCCTTATTGGCGAGGCGGGCGACCACAGTTGGTGCCGAAACCCGGGAAGGCCGAAACCTGGACGGAGGGACCAAGAAGACCACCAAATCGAGGGACCCTGGCTGCTCTACAGGAGGATTCAGAACTGACAGCGTTGGAAGAAGTCCTAGGACACTTTTCTGCAAGGTATGGTTAATCTTTTGTTGTTCGCTCTTACATTTCTCCTGCTCCTTTGTGCTTTGCATGAAAGGTGCCGAGAACAGGTAAAGGAGAGTCCAAAGATGTTGAGTGAGCATCAAGATAGCCTATCAGAAGCAGAAAAGGGGGTGAGCTCAAAAGAAAAGAAAAGGCTAGCAATAAAAGGATTAAAAAAGGAACGAAAAAAAGAAAAATAAACTCTATCCAGTTTGGGATAAATCTAAGAACCTAAGAGTGGGGTCCCCTTCCTCGTCGTCTGAGGAGACGTCCTCGGAGGCCGAGGAGGACACCTCCACCAGAGATTCAGGGGATGAATCCCCTGAAAGGCTTGATCCGGAGGATCAGCAGGAACTAGAGGAGGAAGCTGATGCTGAAGCTGAAACTCCAATACTTTGGCCACCTGATGCGAAGAGCTGACTCATTGGAAAAGACTCTGAAGCTGGGAGGGATTGGGGGCAGGAGGAAAAGGGGACGACAGAGGATGAGATGGTTGGATGGCATCACCAACTCGATGGACATGGGTTTGGGTAAACTTCGGGAGTTGGTGATGGACAGGGAGGTCCTGCGTGCTGTGGTTCATGGGGGTCACAAAGAGTCGAACACGACTGAGCGACTGAACTGAACTGAATGACATAATCAGAAAGTAAATTACTTTGAGTGATCAATGGGTATGAATCAAATAAAACCTAAAGGAAACAGAAGGAAGAACATAATAAAAGCAAGAGCTGAAATAAAACTAAACCTAACTAACCATTATAGAAAAACCACTTTGCTTTTTGAATGACAAGTAAAAGTAATATATTGTAGGAAGAAATAGAAGAAACACAGATTTCCCATATCAGGAATTTTAAAAAAAGAGAGACTCTGGAAGAAATCTTACAGATTTCAAAAAGATGAGAGGGAAATATGAGGAACTACTGTATGACAATTTAACGAACGCATTTCAAGGAGCACACAAATAACCAACTGAAGAAACTAGAAAACGTAGAAAGATGCAAAAAGAGAAACCAATTTTGTAATTTAAAACCTTCCTATAAAAATTTTATTTTATAAAATAATACCTAAGGTGGGAAAGAATTTGAAAAAATAGGCATTCTTGTATGTTGTTGGAAGAAGCGAAAATTGACAGAAGCTGTCTGGGGAAAATTCAACAACATATGTCAACTTTTTTTAACATGTACACCTTCTCACTCGGATGAAGAGCAGGGATGTTCCGCAAAGCCTTCAGGTCTACTAACCCCAGCAGTGGACAAGCAAGAGCATTTGAGATTATTCATCATCAGGCTGCTCATATTTGCAAAAACAGAAATTGGAAACAAACTGAATGACAAACTATACAATTAAATTAACTAATATGAAACACAATGTAGTTAAATTAGTGTAAATCCATTACATTCTGATAATGAAATGAAATTTCTATGGTGATGATAATTACCTGTATTTACTGAATTCAAAATATGTTCAAAAGCTATATTTGAAAGGTTATAAAGTAACATACTGGTAAAAAATAAGTTGTGGTTTCCTTGAGAGCACCTCTATATTTTCATGGCCAAAAATTAATCTGGAAGGGTTTTTTAACCAAGATGCTAATTATGATTATTAACAGTAAGATCTGAGTGATTTTTCTTTTCTCATTTAAAGTTGTCTCTGTTGAGTATTTTGATACTGATCATACATTAATTTTTAATCTAGGGTTCAGTTCTAGATTTAAAGATACACTTGAGTCTTTGCCTTTCCACCATCAACCTCTTATAAAATCAGTGTCGTAAAGCAAGTTAAATTGAGCAGAAGGACCACCGCCTGTTTCTATGCATCCTTTTGTGACCACACTGATACAACATCTGGGGACTCGAGCACCGAAAACACCGGCTTCCCTCTCACACTGATCTCACCCAGGCTGGCCCGCTGCCGGCCGCACGAGACGTGGTATCAGAGCTGGTGAGGACACATCCCCCGGCAGGCAGGTGTTCAGTGACGACGCCCAAGTCCACCGACGGAAGGAGGGGGAGAGAAAGGGACGAAGGCAAGAAGGGAGGGAGAGAGGGAGGGAATTCTGAAGAGCACAGAAGGAAGCAAAACCTTGACATGATGGTCATCTCATGAAAGCACTCAGATTCTTCAGAGCCTGTTTCCTTGATGATCAAAGTTCTGCCTGTGATCACTCAACTTGGGGATAAGGTTAAGCAGGTGCCCAGCGGGACATGACGCTTCCTGGATCATGTGACTTTTCCTCCTTGCAGAAGAGTCAGAAGCAACAGCACCTATGTCTAGGATCCATCCAGGATCTGCGGTGAAATGTGAACAGGCGACAGTGGAGGCAACGTGACTGGGTTTGAGGCATGTGTTCAAGCACCGGTTTTATCATTTTTCATCTTGGGAGCTTAGATAAAATAAAGTACTCCCGAAGATAATTAAGGTTGTCATTTCTCCAATTGGACCAAAAGGAAGCCACGGGTGGATGCGTGGGTCCAAGGAGGGCCAGCTTACTGGGTGGCATGGAGGATCCCAGCGGGCAGGGGCTGCATCCTACAGAGAGACGGAGAGCTGGCCAGGTGGGCCTTGCTCGGCTCCAGGACACAGCCAGCTTGCTGCCCATCAGGAACTAGAACCCGCTGAAAATGAAGACCCAGCACCAGACACACTGTTGTTTAGTTTATCAGTCTTGTCCAATTCTCTACAACCCCATGGGCTTAGCCCCCAGGCTCCTCTGCCCGTGGGGTTCTCCAGGCAAGAATACTAGAATGGGTTGCCATGCCCTTCTCCAGGGGAATCTTCCCAACTCGGGGATGGAACCCAGGTCTCCCGCACTAGCAGGCGGGTGCTTTACTGCTGTGCCGCCCAGAAGTCCAGCACCCGTCACGAGCTGGATCAGTCACAGAGCCGCATGTCCCAGAAGGCGGTCCTTTACGGCGAGGGGACTGAGCACCTCACCCGCCCTGAAACCCCGAGCCCACCTCACAAGCTCACTCGGCTGAGACCTGGTGGCCTCGCTTCCCCTTTGTTCCAGCTGACTCCACCCCACCCCAGGCCGCTGGGAGCTGCTCTGCAGCTTCTCTACCGCGGGCCGGGCGGCCCCAGCTCCTCCACACCGCGCCGTGATCAGGACACCGCTTTCCATCTCCCTGGATGGCAGGCCCCCAGAGATGGGAGGTCCTACCATCTAAGTGTCAGGTTCCTAGGGCTCACCACCAACGAAGTGCACGCTCCACCCACGGCCATCCACACTGCCCGGAAAGCCAGGGTGATGCACACGTGTGTGCTCAGTCGTGTCCGACTCTGCAGTTCCACGGACTGCAGCCCGCCAGGCTCCTCTGTCCGTGGGATTCTCCAGGCGAGAATACTGGAGTGGGGTGCCACTGCCTCCTCCAGGGGATCTTCCTGACCAGGGGTCGAACCCGTGTCTCCTGCATTGGCAGGTGGATTCTTCACCATCTGAGCCACCCGGGAAGTCCAGCCCAGGGAATGCTTCCTGCTGTTTCACAGGGAATTACCATGGAGTGACGCTCCAGGCCTTTTCCTCCAGCACCAGGAACTTGGCGGGGAGGTGCTCAGGAAGCTAGAGCTGCAGCATCCGAGGGGCACCGGGCCCGCCCCAGCCTCTCAAGGGACAGCTTTGGGGGTGGGGGGTGGCAGGCGTGTGGACACGAGAGCTGGGGCGGGCATGAACCCAGGCCTGGTGGGCTCTCGGAAATGCCAGGCCAGGGCAGGGACAGAGGGGACCAGGGTGACTCGGCCAGAACAGGAGGAAGGGCCAAGGCCAGCCCTGCAGGTGGCCCTGCCCGGGATTTATTCACGTGCAGAGGCACCTACGTCTGAAATTGCCTGTAAAATCAGATTTTTCTGACAATTTTTGCTAAATTGGGTAAAGAAAGACATTAAATTCCATTTATGATATCATAAATTTTCCAAATCTGAAGAACTACTTTCCACTGTACAAAGAGAGTGCCAGGCCCAGGAACCCGGCTGTCCCCCTCACCTGCTCCTCACAGGCACTTTCTGGTGGGAGCATCTCGTTTTATGATCCCATCTTTCTAAGTGATACCCTGAATGAAGGGGTAACTCAGATAATAAATCCACTCCAATTACTGTCCATTAAGAGATGGGAAAACATTAAGCCCAACCAAAGCTGGTGGGCTGCCTTTGCAGGGGAAACTAATCAAAGGCGCCCACAGGGTCGCCCCTCTCCAGCCAGCGCGAGGCCTTTCTTGTGGAAAGGGCGGGTTCCGGTCCAGCGGTGAGCTTCCCACGGCAATGGCGGACGGAGAAGCCGTGGCGGGAGGGAAGCGCAGCCGCTCGCCTGCTTTGGGCCCCTCCCTGTCTTTCTCAACCTTCTCTTCTCAGCTACCCCACAGCTCGGGAGAACTTCATGATCAGTCACAGAGCCGCATGTCCCAGAAGGCGGTCCTTTACGGCGAGGGGACTGAGCACCTCACCCGCCCTGAAACCCCGAGCCCACCTCACAAGCTCACTCGGCTGAGACCTGGTGGCCTCGCTTCCCCTTTGTTCCAGCTGACTCCACCCCACCCCAGGCCGCTGGGAGCTGCTCTGCAGCTTCTCTACCGCGGGCCGGGCGGCCCCAGCTCCTCCACACCGCGCCGTGATCAGGACACCGCTTTCCATCTCCCTGGATGGCAGGCCCCCAGAGATGGGAGGTCCTACCATCTAAGTGTCAGGTTCCTAGGGCTCACCACCAACGAAGTGCACGCTCCACCCACGGCCATCCACACTGCCCGGAAAGCCCTGGTGATGCACACGTGTGTGCTCAGTCGTGTCCGACTCTGCAGTTCCACGGACTGCAGCCCGCCAGGCTCCTCTGTCCGTGGGATTCTCCAGGCGAGAATACTGGAGTGGGGTGCCACTGCCTCCTCCAGGGGATCTTCCTGACCAGGGGTCGAACCCGTGTCTCCTGCATTGGCAGGTGGATTCTTCACCATCTGAGCCACCCGGGAAGTCCAGCCCAGGGAATGCTTCCTGCTGTTTCACAGGGAATTACCATGGAGTGACGCTCCAGGCCTTTTCCTCCAGCACCAGGAACTTGGCGGGGAGGTGCTCAGGAAGCTAGAGCTGCAGCATCCGAGGGGCACCGGGCCCGCCCCAGCCTCTCAAGGGACAGCTTTGGGGGTGGGGGGTGGCAGGCGTGTGGACACGAGAGCTGGGGCGGGCATGAACCCAGGCCTGGTGGGCTCTCGGAAATGCCAGGCCAGGGCAGGGACAGAGGGGACCAGGGTGACTCGGCCAGAACAGGAGGAAGGGCCAAGGCCAGCCCTGCAGGTGGCCCTGCCCGGGATTTATTCACGTGCAGAGGCACCTACGTCTGAAATTGCCTGTAAAATCAGATTTTTCTGACAATTTTTGCTAAATTGGGTAAAGAAAGACATTAAATTCCATTTATGATATCATAAATTTTCCAAATCTGAAGAACTACTTTCCACTGTACAAAGAGAGTGCCAGGCCCAGGAACCCGGCTGTCCCCCTCACCTGCTCCTCACAGGCACTTTCTGGTGGGAGCATCTCGTTTTATGATCCCATCTTTCTAAGTGATACCCTGAATGAAGGGGTAACTCAGATAATAAATCCACTCCAATTACTGTCCATTAAGAGATGGGAAAACATTAAGCCCAACCAAAGCTGGTGGGCTGCCTTTGCAGGGGAAACTAATCAAAGGCGCCCACAGGGTCGCCCCTCTCCAGCCAGCGCGAGGCCTTTCTTGTGGAAAGGATGGGTTCCGGTCCAGCGGTGAGCTTCCCACGGCAATGGCGGACGGAGAAGCCGTGGCGGGAGGGAAGCGCAGCCGCTCGCCTGCTTTGGGCCCCTCTCCTGTCTTTCTCAACCTTCTCTTCTCAGCTACCCCACAGCTCGGGAGAACTTCACACGTGTCCAGACGGACGCAGACGGGTGACGGCTTAAGGGGTGGGGGACTCCAACTTCAGATCTCCCGGAGACCCTGATGGCAGGGCCCAGGTCAGCATCCATCCTGGTCCTACCCCCCCAGGCTGGGGTGGCCGGAGCACGTCAGACAAACACGTCTGCATCCAAGCGCGCTGGACAGATGAGGGCCACAGAGAAAGGGGGCTGGCTCCAAGGTCAGGGGAACGCCCCCAGAACGCGCCTATCCCAGTGGCTGCCCCTTACACTCCCCACGCTTTGGATGAAGGCTTTACGCTGACATCCGTTATGAGATGGAGAGATTTACCGGTCGTCTCACAGTGACCATCAGCCTGTACTACCTCAGTCACCCTAAGACAGTGACGGTGCGGGCCCCGGGCAGGGACTCTGTCCAGCCCCACCGCCTGCGGAGTCCTGACCCCCCTCTCATTCCACGGGGGTGAGCAGCTACATAGCCACGATCTTATTCACATTCACAACCATCGATGGAGATTCATCAGGAACCCAGTCATTCCAAGAGGCTCTCAGGATGACTGATGAGAACCGGGAAGAAGGAGCTAGCCAGGCTGGTACAGAAAATGGGGTGTTCGTGCCCCCCAGGTTCACGGGGCATCTTCACGCCGGCGCTCTCTCCTCCCGGGACGGGGCCACAGTCGGGGCACCTCCCTCCGGTGGGCTCCAGGAGTCTCCCAGGCGACTCCTGATTCATGTCACTGCCATGGAGAGCAGTGGGAGCAGGAAACACAGGTGGGTCTAAGAATGACTGGGGTAAAATAACATCCAAGCCACGAACGGCCACTCACGGAAACCAGGACACACATAACCTTTAAAGATGCTGATCTGAGGACTCATCCTAAACCCCTGTTCCTCCAGGCAGGATTTAACTGGGAAGCACAGCGGAAGAGAAAACTCTTCAGACGGTGGGAACGGCAGGAACAGGACCCTGCAGACAGGCCTGAGATGCATGCAGGGGCCAGGAAGGCCCTGCTCCTGGGGAGAGATGCTGACCGCCCTCACGGCTGGCGCTCCCGTCCTCCAGAGCCAGCGTCCAGGCTGCCTCTTCTGAAAGGTCTTGGCACCAGCACTGGACTTGAGGGCCATGTCCTTGACAGCACGGGTTCTGCTGAGGCAGCCTCAGCCCTTGCCACACGGCATGGGCAGCCCCCAATGCCACTCACTCCTCCCCACACAGACATGCGGTTAGGTGCCTTTCTAATCTGGAAACTCTCTGTGATTTTAAGACACTCTTCATGTACCAAGGATGTGAATCATTGTTACGTCTGATAAAACTGTTTCTTCTGACTTTTTTAAATTATAAACTTTTATTTTAAAAAACAGTCACCTCTTCAGAAAGACCTTCCCTGAGTGGCCAGCTTAAGGAGGCCCTGGTCACCCTCGGTTACATGGTCTCCTGACCGCACTTATCACTACAAACAAATGTAAATACATATTCGTCTATTCTCTTGGGGCTCGAGCTGTATGGTGGTGTGGGTGCCCCCAGCACACAGCCATGTGCTGAGGGAAGAAAGGAAAGGATGGGTTTCAAGACACCCGACCCCAAACTTGGCATCTCGGCATCCTGACAATTGCAAGCTGGAGGAGTCAGAACATGCCAGAAGCAGGAAGGTTAATCTGACCTCCCCCATCCCCCAGACGAACTCCCAGACTTTGCCTCCACCACCTCCATCACCTCCTCAGAAGGAGACCCAGCATTTAACTGAGAAAAGAAACCTCAGTGTCACAGTCGACCCGCCATCCTGAATTCAGCCTTCAGCTCCAAAGTCTACCGTTCTGATGCGGAAGAAGGGAAATCAGTCTGGAAACCAGCACTCAGGAAAAGATTACCTGTAGAACACCGGCTCCCAGAGTGTGGGAAGTTCATCTTCACCGACCCCATCCCTGGCACACAGACAGAGCTATGTCAACATCATCATTGAAGGATTCAGCTATTTTCATTGCATCACATCAAAATGCTAACACTTCAGCTCACTCAAATCAAGCTGCCACATTCCGAGGATATCCTGTATGCAGGGAACACCTCTCTCTGAGCATGTGTGAGGGGCGCACTTTTCTCTTGGAGCATCTCCTGTGTGGGGGGCACACTTCTCTCTCGGAGCATCTCCTGTATGGGGGCACACTTCTCTCTCTGAGCATGTGTGAGGGGCACACTTCTCTCTTGGAGCATCTCCTGTGTGGGGGGCACCTCCTGTGTGGGGGCACACTTCTCTCTCTCTCTGAGCATCTCCCGTGTGCCGGGGCACACTTTCCCTTCTTAGTATCTCCTGTTTGCAGGGGCACACTTTCCCTACTGTAATCCTTGCAAGAACACTCAGAGGCACACAGATTAGCAGGATAAACAAAGAAGATTAAGTGCTTTGCCCAAGTTCAGAAAGCTGGTAAAGGATGGAGCTGATTTCCTGACTTCAGTTAAGGGTTAAAAATGAATGGCCCTTCCTGGTTAACGCTCAGTGAATCCGCCCATTCACTGACACATGGCGCCTCGTTCCCAGAACTGACGGCCTCAAGGAGGCCAGCAGAACTGAAGTCAGCTGGCAACATGCCTCTGGAGCTGAGCAGTGAGCACACAGTGACCTGCATCTCCAGCCTAAGACCCATTTGCTAGGCTGGCTCGCTATTCCTGAGACGGGGGAGCATCCACGTCCCATCTTGCCCGGATGGGTCAAGGACAACACAGAGATGGAAGGGGGTTCAGACCCATGACACAACACGGCAGGCAGCAAACCCAGTTGCCTGAAAATTTCCCTCACGATGACCCACGTGGCTCCACGGGCAGTGGAAACGAGCTCAGAAAGGACCGGCAGGACGCTGACACCGCGCGCTCGCAAGCCTGCTGATGCAACCACGCCCGCGTGACACCTCCCCAGGCTGTGCGAGCGCTGGCCGAAGGGGCCTGGCAGGCGCTGCGGTTCCCTCAGCTCCGGGCTCGGCCTCCTCCCCAGCGGGGTCCCTCTGCTCCTTCTCCTCCATCCCTCTCCACCTCTGGCCGCAGCGTCCTGGCGGACAGTGTTAGCTGACTGACCAGCCAGCTCTGAGGCTGACGCAAATAACCGTGTGTGCTGCCTGTGGTAGACTAGATCTCAGGCAGCTGACAGGGACTCGGGGAACAGCTTTGTTGGGAAACATGGAGGACGCTTTGCTCTGAGGAATGACACCCCGGCCCTGGGTGGGATGGCTAACACGTCTGGGCTCCAGCTGTTCCTCAGGCAATGGTGGCCCGGAGCGGGGGCGCATCAGCCCCCTGCAGTCTGGGAACAGGAGCTTGGCAGGTGTGGCCTCAAGCATGTCCTCAGGCTGCCCTGCCCAACCAGGGTCCTGCACCCACACCCTCGCCCGCTCTGCACCAGGGACCCTGCGCCCCACGCCCGGCGGCCCCTCACCCTCAACTCAGTCCCGCAAGGCGAGATCTCTCTGCTTCAGCAGCTTCCAGGGCCGAGCAGCAGAGAACATCAGGACGAACGTACCACTGGCTGTTCGCTTAAGAACGCCTGGTTTCCCCGCTTACACAGAGAAGCTGCACACACTCAGAAGGGTGCACACATTTTAAATTTACGTAATGGAGGAAAGGAAACTTTATTGTGAAACATGAATTAAAGTCTCAATTTGTTTTAAAGTGTATAAAACACATCTGGATCCCACTTTTCATCTTACTGGCACATCTTGAAAGTCAGTTCATCTTTTTTTAACGTTTTGTTTCGGGGCACAGCCAGTGAATGGCACTGAGAGTTCCCGGTGAACAGCAGAAGGGACTCAGCCACACGTGCACATGTATCCACTCTTGCCCAACCCCCACCCCCAGGCTGACACGTAACAGAAAACCTATCTAGTTTTTAATTGCTCACTGTTGACAAATAGAGACCGAAAGAATTTGTGCTGGGAAAGTCATAACTAGACTAATAGCTGTACGGAGCAAAAATCTTGTAATTGAAGTAGAAAGTATGAATGAGGCCACTGCAGTAGAAGTGGGCCTTCTCTCTGGAATTAATACAGCAGAGACCCATAAAAGATTAATCACGACGAGCAATCAATAACTTCTCAAGTGCTAATAAGCACTGCCTTGTTCCGTGGTGTGTTAAGCAGTTTATCATGTTTAGCCGTACGAAGATTTATAGAAAATCCATAGTTAAAACCAAAGGATGAGGTAATGAAGCACTTAGTAAATGAAGCCAAATTAAAATTGATGCCTCGTATCACGCACTCCAAAGATTTGCAAAAATCAGTTTTGAGCCCCTCTTCTTTTTTTAGAATTAAAAATAGTCAGTCATGTCACTTCAGCTGTGCTGTTAGGGAAATAACTTTTTAAGTATAGCACTACTCAAATGACTACATGCCTGTTTTGTGGTGGAGGGCAGGAAATGCCTTGGAAATTAATGAACTTTTTTCCTACTCTTTTTTTCATCCAAGGATCAACTTTTTCCTGGAAATTTTTTGAAAGTTCTGTAAAATATCTTTTAGGATCACTCAGGTCTCTACTCTCCATCAGCTGATGGATCAACAGGTCGCGTGAGCATATGCGTTAATGGCTAACTAACAGTTCATAAATTGTAGGTCTGGACCACCAGGTTACATCACTGAACTCCACTCCATGGCAGGCTATTAATTAAAAGTGTCAGTTGTATGTTTTGTAAATTAATGTCTGAAGCAATATTATAATCACAAGGATATACCTAATCAAATAGATGGGTCACCGTAAGTGTTTTCTTAAATGTAGGAACATAAACTAACCATAAGTAATTACAAACATCTGGATGCCGGGCGGAGGAGGGTGTCTGGACTTTTTCTGTGTAAACAATTGGAAAGACCAGAAAATACAAACTAGGTATCCATGAAGCTGCCAGCTGAATCGAGGTTTAAAATGGAGACATACTAAAAACGTGAAAAGGGCCAAACTCTCTTAATTAAAAAAAATGAAGTGTGCCCCATACCAAACTGGGAGCTAACAAAATAGAGAATGTAACAGATCCTTGAAGACGAAGAAGGAATTTCCTGAAGAAAATCCTGATGTTTTGTTTATGTTTTCTGGCCCATTGTGAATTTTTTAAATCAGAAACTCTGGGTGCATGATGAAACAGGAAAGCCCCACTAGCATGCTACCATGAGTAAGCAACTCCACACACACACCAGCACACACACCCATACGCTCGCTCTGCCCGGCGTCCGCTGGATTTACCGGAGCCGCCTCTCTGAAAGTGTCCCTCCAAGGTCACTCAATTTGACAGTTGTCAGTAGTATGGATCTCTTTCCACTCACAGTTCAGGGGAAGGTGGCCCGGCTGGAAATCACTCAGCAGGCAGCAGAGGCAACAGGAGACTGGAGAACAGAGGGGATATTTCTACCACGGGAAGCTGCGGGAGAAACGGCCACATATCACCAACATCAGCGACTGCACCGTCACCTCCACGGAACAGAAAACTCAGCCTGCCACAGTCAGCTGGGCTCCGAAGGTCCATCTGAGGGCCCAGTGACAGCATCAGGACCCCGATGACCTCCCTCCCATGAGGCGGCACCCCCGGGCTCGGCTTCAGGCTGAGGTGGGTCCCCGCAGTGACCTGGGCTCCGTACTTCCCCCTTCGGAAGATGCCACGACAGGAGGCGAGATTTTCCTTGAGTCTTAGGAGAGGAAGAGGTTGCCCCGCAGCCCCCAGCAAATTCTAAGTGTCACTGTCCAAAGTGGGGTCATGTCCAGTCCTGAGCAATCCATGAAGAGACATGGCGGTCCTGTCTGGATGTCAGATCCACGGCTAAGGCCCATTCCTCACGTGCTGCTGACCTTCCATGAGCTCCAAACAGACATGGGCAGATTCAAAACACTCAGAGCACGCAGCAGAGTGGGTGCCGGTCACGGCTGGGCGGCCAGCGAGGGTCACGGGAGCAGCTCTGCTCACACGCGGCTACCAGAGCCACGCGCAGGGTTTTATCGCCATGCCCCCGCGGTTCGGTCCTTATGTGCCTGCTGTTAGTTGCCTGCAGGCCAGGCAAGATCTGGCTCATGATTTAATTACATCAGAAACTGCAAGTAATTATTAAGGCCCAGTTCAGGGTCAAAGCCTCATAATCATAAGATAATTACCTTTGCTGTGTAAGTCACATCGTTTCGATGAAATACAGAAGTTGCCTGGCAAATAAACATCGAATTACGCGGCATGTTCAAGGTAATTACTATTAAGGAATCTATCGGAGTATAAAACCACCACTTGATGTTGCGGGAGTCTCGCACAGCTGCTCAGGCCTGGAGAAAGGACGCGGCGTTAGAGCCACAGAGGGCTGAGACGAGGAGGTGCTCGAGTCTCTGGTTTGGGGGCTTTGTGTCCTTCTTTAAGAGGCCAGTTCCTCTCCTCACTTTACTCGCTTTCGGCCGTGCTGGGTCTTCACTGTCGCGTGCGGGTGTGCCGGCTGCGCAGGCAGGGGCCACTCTGTCAGCACTTGGGCTCCTCACTGCAGCGACCTTTCTCGCTGCGGAGCACAGGCTCCAGGCGCGGGGGCTTCAGCAGTCGTGGCGCGCAGGCTTAGCTGCTCCGAGGCATGTGGGATCCTCCCAGACCGGGGACTGAACACTCGCAGGCAGATTCTTATCTGCTACGCCACTGGAGAAGTCCTGTTTATTTCATTTTTTATCGATAGTCTTTTCATGGGGTTCAAGTCTAGGCAATTTAGAACATACGCAAGAAGTCACATAAGGAAGAAAGAAAAAAAACTAAAGGGACATGAAAAACAACGAAACCTCAGATTTTAAAAGAAAGAAAAGCAGTTATGTCATCAAGGAGGCAGATTCCCAGGAGGCTCAGTGATAAAGAACCCACCTGCCAGTGCAGGAGATACAGGAGATGCGGGTTCGATCCCTGGGTTGGGAAGATCCCCTGGAGAAGGAAAAGGTAACCCACTCTAGTATTGTAGCCAGGATAATCCCATGGACAGCCTGGCGGGCTACAGTCCACGGGGTTGAAGAGGTGGAAATGACTGAACAGGCAGGCAAACACGGAGGCGATTCAGCGAGCAGCTGAAGAGGTGGGGGCTCTGACAAGTAAACGGCCACTAGGCTTTGCGGAATCTCAGGATGCAAAAAAACAACCTCCCAGGTCCGTCCAAGGGGCAGAGCTGGACCTTTACAAGCCCCTCTGCATTACAATTACTCACAAAGGCAGGCTCTGGGCTGACTATCCCTACCTTCCGTAAGGAGCCAAACACACGCCACTGTCCCCATGGACCTGCTCTCCCACAAAGCAAGAGCAGAAGACTTTGCACAAGGGAACAGCCAGCTGCCAGGACTCGGGCCCTGCGGGCCAGGAAAAAGGGTTCAGCAGTTTGTTCTGACTGACGGTTCCCGTCCCCCCACTTCGTTTCTTTCTGTTCCTCGTCACTTTTCCCCAATTCCCTCATACGATCACTCCCCTGTCCCTACATATCAGCTCTCATCGACTTGGACCCCAGAAGTTTCACACATTAGAACACAAACACTCAGGGCTGCACACACGTCGGCCAACGTGGTTTCACCGCCTCGCCCTCAGCTGTTTCCAGGCTCCTTCTCCATGAGACAGCCCTGGACCACAGGGGTGCACGTTCAGCCTCCTCTCTGAAACCGCGCTGCACTTACCGTCTGCATACAGTTGGGATCTCCCTAAGCACAGCGCCATGCTGCTGCATCACTGTCTCGTGTACTTTATTCTGTCCCTGCCAATGAAATGGTTAAGCTGAAGTTTATTTTCATTATTCTTATTGCAAGGAGATCAAACGAGTCAACCCTAAAGGAGATTAGTCCAGAATATCCACTGAAAGGACTGAGGCTGAAATTGAAACTCCAATCCTTCGACCACCTGATGAGAAGAACTGACTCACTGGAAAAGACCCTGATGCTGGGAAAGATTGAAGGCGGGAGGAGAAGGGGGCGACAGGGGATGAGATGGTTGGATGGCTTCACAGGCTCAATGGACATGAGCTTGAGCAAGCTCCGGGAGTTGGTGATGGACAGGAAGGCCTGGTGTGCTGCAGTCCATGGGGTGGCAGAGTCAGACACAATTGAGCGACTGAAGTGATTCTTACTGCTGAATATACAGTGGGTATATAATAGCTGTTAAACACTATTTGATTCACGCAACAAATATTTCTAGAGAGCTGCCAGGTCACCAGCGTTGTACTGAGATACAAGGGTGCCCGAGGAAGATGTGACTCCACCAGTAAGAGGTTTCAGTCCAGTGAGTGAGTTACAGGGTAAGGAGTCACAGCTGATCCCTGTGTGGACACCATGACAGGGAAGCCCCTGCCCGGTGGGGGCTGGGATGGGGGACACCTGGCCTGGAGAGACTCTGCAACCCAGACACAGGCAACACCCCAGAGCCAAGAGATCTTCCCATCACCATCTCAGCATCAAGAAACCACCTGCCCCCCGTCCAGCAACAGCCCCCCAGCTTTTATAAACTCCTCTTTCAGCAAGTCTGATCACTGGTGTAAGAAACATCTAAGGTTAACTGTCAAAATGCACAACGGTCATGTCCATTTTTATGCACAATTTTGAAAACCAAAAATACAATCAAGTAAAATGTCATGATTTTTTCTTTTGACTTTTCGAAATCTCCAGATCTGCTTCTCTTCAGTCTGGAATAGTTGCAGCAAAACACAAATAACTGCAGCCACAGCACAAACCACGGGGTCACAACCACACTCAGTCACGCTTGGGCTGGGCGCTCACTTCCGCTTCTGGGGGTGACTCACAGGACCATGGATTTTCAGAAGCATAAATGGAACCCAACCACACAGTCCCTAAACACTGAGAGAAACCACACTGAGCCAGCAGCGAGATCCTGATGGAGTTTACAAAGTGAAGGTCAAGTTCCGCAGGAGCGCCTCAGTGACGTCAAGGTCTGCTGACACAGCGTCCAATGGGAAGGGGTAGGGGCTTTATTTCTGAAAAATGTCACCTGCATCATGGATGAACTTGAAAGTTGTGCCTCCTCCACAAGCAAAAATGTCCTCAGACACAGCTTACTCAGCATAAACCAACCGACCCTGTGCACCTCCGACAGTTAAGTCACCCTGTGCTGTACGACTCTGCAGATGGTATTCTCCTTCACAGCGCCTATCTCAGCTCAGCTAAGACCATCTGCACAGCCTTCCCAGGATCACTCTCTTCTAGACTGGAACCCAGACCCCGCGGGTTGGGACCACGTCTTCCTGGTCCTCATGTCACTGCCCGGTGCCCAGCACACGAATCCGTGTTGACTAAAAACCACAAGCGTGCCACATTTCGGGGAGGGAGGCATTTAGAGAAACATAACACAGCATCCTTGTCCCCAAGGAGCTACAGATCTGGCTGGTCAGACAGAATGTCACCACGTCACAAGGTAATTTATAGAGTAGACGGAATAAGGTAAGTGACGAATGGTTTAGATACTAACCTCAACAGACACTGCACACACAGTCCTAAAATACACATCTCTGTGCTCAAAGCCGGTGAGGCATTTAGAGAAACATAACACAGCATCCTTGTCCCCAAGGAGCTACAGATCTGGCTGGTCAGACAGAATGTCACCACGTCACAAGGTAATTTATAGAGTAGACGGAATAAGGTAAGTGACGAATGGTTTAGATACTAACCTCAACAGACACTGCACACACAGTCCTAAAATACACCTCTCTGTGCTCAAAGCCGGATCATGCAGAATTACATTCTTAGGTGATGCTTCCAGAATTGGGCTCAGACAGTAACGCGTCTGCCTGCAATGCAGGAGACCTGTGTTCGATCCCTGGGTTGGGAAGATCCCCTGGAGAAGGAAAAAGCTACCCACTCTAGTATTCTTGCCTGGAAATTCCATGGATGGAGAAGCCTGGTAGGCTACAGTCCATGGGATAGCAAAGAGTCAGACATGACTGAGCAACTTCACTGGCTCAATTTCACTGGCTAGTATTCTGTAGAAAAATAACATTAATCCCCTTTTTGCAATAATAATAATAATAATAATATTAAAATGGTAATATTCAGAATATCCTAAACAAACTTCCTGGTTTCAACTGCTTGTAAGATATTTTAATAGGATAATTATCTAAATGTATTAAGCAACAGACAAAGATAAAGGACTTTAAAACAATTCCTTCCTTATACGTCCAACTGTCATAAAGAACATTAATAAAAATTCAGTCATTGCTATTATCCCAACATGTAAGAGCTTAGAAGTTGCTCCTCCTGTCCTGACAACAAGGAAAAAGTTTACTGAACGGAAAATCAGTTACCTTTTTGGGATCCATCAGAAACTGAGGTCACAGGGCAAACCACTGCCCAGGGAACTGGAGACAGAAGAGTCAGGCAGTCATGGCGAGATCTCACCTGAGACAGCAGCAGTGCGTCCGCAACTGGCGGGGACTTGGGAGCGGTGGCGTCGGTGCTGGGGCCACGGGCGGACACGCTGGAGAGGCGCTGGGGCCACGGGCGGACACGCTGGAGAGGTTCCTGGGGCCAAAGTCTTGGGGGGACCCCACACAGTCACGCTAAACCTCTAGGAACACCCCCAGATTCCCAGGTGAACAGCCAAGAAGAATCCTCCTCTGTTTCTGGCAGAGAGAAAGGGAAAAGAATCATTTTGTAAAGATACCCGGGGCGCTCGCTGTCACAAAGGTCTACTTGGTGGGGAAAGACCCATCTGACCTGGATCACTGTCCAGCCCGCCCCGCCTTCCTCTCTCACCTGAGGAACACGGCAGAGGCCAGGAGCCACTCACAGCTCCACTTACAGAGAGGCAAAGCCTCAGAGAAGGAGTAAATGAAAAGAGTGCAATGATTTTATCCTGATCCTTAATTCAGGCCACAGACAAGCGTCTGTGGGAAGTCATCAGAGCACGGATGCAGCAGGGATCACCGTGCTGGGGTGCAGGCAGTGAATGGCAGCAGTGGTAGAGCGGGTGGGCGGGGGCATCGGGGATGCGCTGCCTAGCTAACAGGCAGCGGGAAGGGAACTCAGGCTAGCTGCAGACACAAGCTGCATACTGTCCAACAGTCACTAAGGAAACATTTAGAAGTTGGTGTAACTGATGTGCTGAGAGAGGACAGAAAGTGGGACCATACAATATTTTGATCATAGACCATCAATTAAAACCAAAGAACCACTATCTAACCCCAACAGAGAAAGGTATGCCCTGCTAAGCAAAGCCTTCCAAGGAGTCCCATCTGAGGGGTCCTATCTCCCCTCAGAAGTAATGACACTCAGCCTGCAGGCTCCCTGGCACCCAACCTGAAGATGCAGCTGCAGGTCTCGAGCAGACAGTCCCAGCAGCCCAGCCTGGAGTGGTCCCAGGGCAAAGACACGGAGGCCAGCTGGAGCATCAGGAAATCCAGGCTCTGGGTCTTACCTCCTGCTGATTAGCTAACAATTAGTCTACACCAGTTTATTCACGCCTCCAGCCTCATTTCAATCATCTGTAAAGTGAGCTAACATAAACACAGTAAATCCCCTACATATGAAACTTCAAGTTTTGAACTTTCAGAGATGCAAACACGTGCTCCATCAGCAACAGGCATGAGAGGAAGTGCAGCCTGCCTCGTCCCCTAGTGCTGACAGCCCTTCAGCTCTACCACCTCCACCTCCCTGCCCCCTCCAGTCAGTGCCTCTTCCTGCCTCTTCACTTGCGGCCAGCCCGTGTGCCAGCTGCCACATGGTGGCTGTGTTGTCACTGTTCAGCCACTCAGCCGTGTCCGACTCTTTACAACCCCACGGACTCCAGCACGCCAGGCTTCCCTGTTCTTCACCAACTCCCGGAGTTCACTCAAACCCATGTCCACGGAGTCAGTGATGCCATCCAGCCATCTCGTCCTCGGTCGTCCCCTTCTCCTCCTGCCCCCAATCCCTCCTAGCATCAGGGTCTTTTCCAATGAGTCAACTCTTGGCGTCAGGTGGTCAATTATTGGAGCTTCAGCTTCAGCATCATTCCTTCCAATGAATATTCAGGACTGATTTCCTTCAGGATGGACTGGTTGGATCTCCTTGCAGTCCAAGGGACTCTCAAGAGTCTTCTCCGACACCACAGGTCAAAAGCATCAGTTCTTTGGCACTCAGCTTTCTTTATGGTCCAACTCCCACATCTGTACATGAGCACTGGAAAAACCATAGCTTTGACTATATGGACCATTGTTGTCAAAGTAATGTCTCTGCTTTTTAATATACTGTCTAGGTTTATCATAGCCTTTCCTCCAAGGAGCAAGTATCTTTTAATTTCATGGCTGCGGTCACCATCTGCACTGATTTTGGAGCCCAAGAAAATAGTCTGTCACTGTTTCCATTGTTTCCCCATCTATTTCCCATGAAGTGATGGGACCAGATGCTACGATCTTAGTTTTCTGAATGTTGAGTTTTAAGCCAACCTTTTTACTTTCCTCTTTCATCTTCAAGAGAGTCTTTAGTTTCTCCTCGCCTTCCTGCCATAAGGGTGGTGTCATCTGCATATCTGAGGTCATTGGTATTTATCCCAGCAATCTTGATTCCAGCTTGTGTTTCATCCAGTCCAGCGTTTCTCATGATGTGCTCTGCATGTAAGTTAAATAAGCACTGCTGTACTTTGCAAGGTACTGTAAGAGTTAAAATGTTTTTTGTTTTTTAATGTATTGTTAGTGTGAAAAGTATTATAAACCTATTACAATATGGTCCTACATAGTTGAGCACCTAGGCTAACCTTGTTGGATTTGCAAACAAACTGGGCTTATGAGGAACATGCTCCCAGAATGAAACTCATTCGTACGTAGGGGACTTACTGTAACGGCTAACAGTCTTTCCAAATTCACAACTTTTCAATTCTAAATTGATAAAAATAATACAGTAGCTTCTAAATGTACACAAGCATACTCTGCAGTTCTATACTGTGCGTGGCTGTGCATCCAGACAACACAAAATACGGTCAGATAGATCTCCACCACTACCATTCCTACCAATGCCTTCATTGACATTGGTTTATAATTTCAAAGCCAGCTGGTAATTCTTATTTATCAAATGTAAACACAATGTACATAAAAATAGCCCATTCCACACCAGATTCCTTACCTCGCTTCACTTCTAAACTTACTTTTTAATTAACACTTTTAATTAACATTTAATAAACTTACTTTTTAATTAATTAATGTTTCTTGATGAAGAGACAACTTTGAGACTTCTCCACTCATTTATCCTGAATGCCTGATTCTTGATTTTGCTGGTTTAAAGAATCCCATGACATCACCACAGTACCAAGACCACAGGTACCATTTGTGACTATACTCTGCACTGTATTCGATGGATGTATTACATACATCCCTTCATTTGCTCCTTATGATAGAGCTATGGTGTAGGTACCATCCATATTTAATCCACAAAGAAACTGAGTCTCAGAGAAATCAGGTAACTTGGCACTTGACACAAATCTAGTACCTTTCAGGGTCGAATTCAACACAGATCTGACCTCACCCCGTGCTCACACCACCATGTCACAGTTTTCAAATATCTTTAGTAACAGGGCCCCTTTCTGGAGAAAAAGGTACATGGAATCTCAATATACAAAACAAATCACTGGACTCCATGCCATGCCCCGCTTCTCAGTCATACCCAACTCTTTGTGATCCCCTGGGCTGCACCCCAGCAGGCTCCTCTGTCCATGGACTTGTCTAGGCAAGAACACTGGGGTGGGTTGCCATTTACCACTCCAAGGGATCTTCCCAACCCTGGGCTTGAACCCATGCCTCCGCGTCTCCTGCACTGGCAGGCCGGTTCTTTACCACTGCGCCACCTGGGAAGCCCAGTCATGAATACTGGACCCATAAATCACAAATAAATATATTCACGGCCCATTAAAAGCAAATCAATGAACATAACTATGAATTCTGATGAGCATGTGAACTCGGCCATTACTGTTATATTAGCAATTTTTTCAGGCTCTGCATCAATTTACTCTTGTATTTTGTTTCCATTGCACAGCACTCAACACAGCTGAATGGGTTTTTAACATTTTTTATGTTGCAGTCACAAGCTAGCCTTCAGTTCAGTCAAAGCGGCCCACAAGTTTAAAGGGAGGCGAGGAGGAAACTATAACAATACGAAGCCCCAAGAGTCACAGCACACACTACACTGAGCTGAGGCCCAGAGCGCGGCTCCGGACGCCCACACCTGGCCGCGCCCTGCAGGCCGCCGGGCTCTCCCAGCCACACGCAGACCAGCACTCCAAAGCCGGCCGCACGCCTCCCGGGGCCAGCAGATGGCACAGACATGGCTACACATGCTTGCGCAGCAGGATCTTTTATAGGAATCACAAGCCTGAACTTTTCTTTTAAAAACGGGGAAAAAAGATCATTTAAGAGACAAAATGTTTAGAATTAACAATAAAGCTACAGTTATAAGAAATGCCCCCAATGGCAGGATGTTCCTTATTCTAAAGTTTTCCCAAAAGAATTCCTCTGGAAGCATAAATCAACATTCTAACGGCTTTTTATCTTCCAATGTATTAAAATATCTTCCAGTGTATTAAAATACATAATATTTTGTATTTGAGGATGTTGATTTTCCCACTATTTAAAAAATGGCAGGGAGCTTAAGAAAGAAATTCACAGGCATAGAATAGAAAACAAACTTGCATTCACCAAAGAAGAAAGGGAAAGGGGAGGGGTCCACTAGAGTCTGGGGTTAACACACACAAGCCTATGCACAAAACAGACAGCCAACCAGGGCCCAGTCACAGGGCAGGGAGCTGCACTCAGTATTCTGTACTAGCCTGTAAGGGGAAAGGATCTGAAAGGAACACAGATATAAAAATATATCTGTAACTGAATCATATAAATGAAAAATGTGTATTAAGAGGATTTACACATGCATCATTGGGAACTGCACTATACACCTGAAACACAACATTGTAAATCAGCTACACTTCAGTCTTTTATAAAGGAGTTTAAATTTTATATGAAAATCATATTCTTATTCACAGCATGAACACACCCTGCCTTGGTGTGTGGAGTTGGTCCTGACTGGAACACGCACAGAAGGGCAGCTAACTCCAAATGCTCGATACGACTGTCAGGATGTAATGAGCTCCTCAAACAAAAGCAGCAACCGTGTTCTATCGGTTCCTCTCCTCACTGGGAAGACAGCGCAGCGCTGCTGGGCTGGGTGTTCCTTCCACACTGCCTTCTGAGGGGCAGAGCTAAACTGGTCTTTGTAGCTCTCCATGGTCTGCCAAGTGTCACAAGTAAAACAGAAGAGTAATCGGTTCCAAGAATTTCCTTAAATAATATATGGTCTTAGTGCTGAGTAATTTATTAACACAACTACTAATGCCTAAAATGTTTTTGTCAAGTTTTGCAGAGACGGCATAAATGTTTCAGATGCCATCCACCCAGGCTGACTGCCAGGAGAAAGCAGTCCCGTTACAGAGGGCTTCACAGAATATTTATAAGATCCAACTTAAAACAACCCCAGGCAGGTGGCCAAAAGTGCAAGATACTTGCTTCATAGTTATAATTTAAGAGTTTTATGAAATTCAACAAAAGAGAAGAGAATCTGAACAATTTTAGGTGTCCCATTACACTCTATATATACTCTCTCCATATACTATATACACTCTATATATACTCTATATTCACTCTATATATACTCTATATATACCCACTTCCTCGCAAAGAATCCCTGAGATGTCTTATGAACCTTCTTAGGCTACAAAAAAATACTTGGTCCTTGATGGATCTTTTAACCAACATGTGGAAGAAAGCAGAGGGCTGGAATGAGGAGGGTTCCAGGATGTAGACACTGGAGTTCTTAGACCATTAGACAAGGTTTACGTGTGAAAAGTTACTGTGGACAAAGTCCACAAACAGGATGGCCCTGCACTGCCCAGTCAGGGGGATCCACAACCAGCTTGACTTCTAGTTTTGAGTGAGACAAGGTATCTGTTGGAAGTGGTGCATCCGGAGGTGGGAAGTCATACCTGAGTAAGGAGGAGGGGTCCTGATGCTTCTCTGGGAAAAGTATAGACTGAACGAACTTCGGGAACTGGTCATGCGGCCTCACTCACTGCAGGCCAGGTGAGGCGGTGCCCCTTACTTAGTAAAACAAAAATGGGAGCCTGATGAGGCCTA
>SJYC01051383.1:0-22864 GCA_006408675.1 Madoqua kirkii | reverse complement strand
ACGACACAATGACACACAACAGCACAATGACACAACAACACACAACAACACAATGCCACAATGAAAAACAACACAACACAATGATACACAACACAACACAACGATACACAACGACACAACGACACATAAAAGAACGACACAATGACACACAAAAACAAAACGACAAAACGACAAATGAAAACACAACGACACAACAACACAATGAAACAATGACACACAATGACATAACGACACAATGACACAAGAAAACAATGACACACAATGACACAGAAAGACACAATGACACAACGACACACAACGACACAATGACACACAATGACACAATGACACACAACAACACAATGACACAATGACATACAACAGGACAATGACACAATGACACAAGAAAACAATGACACACAATGACACAGAAAGACAGAATGACACAACGACACACAACGACACAACGACACACAACGACCCAATGACACAATGACACACAACACAATGATACAATGACACAATACGACACAATGACACAATGCACACAACAACATGACACACAATGACACAACGACGCAATGACACACAACAACACAATGACACAATGACACAAACGAAACAGTGACACAACGACACAAAGACACAATGACAAAACCACACAATGACAAATAATGACACAACGACACAATGACACAATGGAGGACAAGAGCACAATTCCATATACATACTCTCTCACACACACACCACACACACACCATATACATACACTCTCACAAACACACCACACACCATATACACACCACACACACACACCATACACATACACACCACACACCATATACACACCCACACACACCCACCATATACATACTCTCTCACATACACACCACACACACACCATATACATACACTCTCACATACACACCACGCATCATATACACACCTACACACACACACCATGTACATACATGCTCACACATACCATATACATACACTCATATACACACCACACACACACCATATACATACACTCTCACATACACACCACACACCATATACACACCTACACACACATACCATATATACACATTCATATACACACATTCACACACACCATATACAAACACACCATATACACATACTTGCACATACACACACTCATACACACAGACTCTCACATATACACACTCTCACACATACCATATACACACATACTCGCATAGACACTTACCATATACACACCTACACACACATACCATATATACACATTCATATACACACATTCACACACACCATATACAAACACACCATATACACATACTTGCACATATACACACTCATACACACAGACTCTCACATATACACACTCTCACACATACCATATACACACACACTCACATAGACACTCAAATATGCACACTCACACAGAGCAGATACACACTCCATACACACACTCACATACGCACACACACACACCATATACACACACTATATACACACTCACACACACATACACACACATGCACATTTACACCATATACACACTCACATACATACATACACATACACTCACATACACACCATACACACACTCATAAACACTCTCACATACACACACACATTCTCACACACCACTCTCAAATACACATCACATACACATATACATACACCATATACACACACACTCACATATGCACACACACCATATACACACACCATACACACACACTCGTATGTACTTACATATGCACACTCACACACACCATATACATACACTCACATATGCACACTCACACACACCATATACATGCACTCACATACACTCACATATGCACACTCACATACACCATATACACACACCATACACACACATTCTCACATACACACCACACACCATATACACACTCTCACATACACACACATTCTCACACAAACCACACACACATGCACACACCATATACAAATTCTCACATATATACCACACACACCATATACACATACCATACACACACCATACACACACACACACACTCTCTCTCTCACACACACACACACACACCACACCCAGACCAGTTCAGAAGACTGCATCGCAGAGGAATTTTGTAATTTCCCGCTGTCAAAGAGCTAATAAATAAAACAGCTGGTATTTGAGCCCAGGCAGTACGGTCAGAGTCATTAAATCCAGCAGTAGAATCCAAGATTTAGCCTCTGTAGTGCTGCCCTTGCAGCTGAAGTGGGGAGGAGGGAAATGCATCTGGGCTGGCAGGGGTCGCTCTGAAAGGAAACGACAGATTCAGAACCAAACACAGAGGAACGGGATACAAACCTTGGAAACGACTCCCATGGCACCGGAAGGAAAACATTCACCTTATGTGCATGGATGAGAAAAAGTTAAGAGTCCAGCCTAAGCTCGTAAATCTTGAGGAGAGGACACTGACATGGGGTAAATGTCTGTGTCCCTGAGGACTTACAGGCTGATGCCCTGACCGCCCCCCCACCCCGTGGCCGTATGTGGAGATGAGGCCTCGAAGGAAATAAAGGTTAAATGAGGTCACGAGGGAAGGACCCCCAGCCCAACAGGATTAGTGTCCTCACAGGAGCAGATGCCAGAGAGCTCCCCAACGTTCACTGAGGGAAGACCCACAGGGGTCACAGGGAGGGGCCCAGGGCCCGACCTCGCTGGCAGCCTGGGCTCAGAGGTCCAGCCCCCAGAACCGAGAGATGCAGACACCTGCTGACGATGCCTCCCGGCCAGCACTACTTGGTCACGTCGGCCTGAGCTGACTGACACAGAAGGAAACGGAGGATCACGACGTGGAAAGCTGTGAGGCGAGATGCTGTTCTGCAGCTTGGGCCTGCGTCGACGATGCTGGATGTTTACAAACAGGTTGTTCTCCAACTATTTCCTTTTTTAAAAATTGCCTCCCGGCTCCCTGGTGGCTCAGTGGTAAAGAACCTGCCTGCCGATTCAGTAGACGTGGGTCGGATCCTGGTCCAGGAAGAGCCGTGTGTCACAGCCACCGAGGCTGAGCTCTGGAGCCCACGCTCCACAACGAGAGAAGCCACCCCAACAAGAGGCCGGCACACCGCGGCGAGAGAGGAGCCCCGCTCGCGGCAACTAGACACAGCCGTAAACAGTAACACTACTTTAAAAACTGCCTTCACGCCTCTTGGCCATTTTCATTTTCACACAAATTCTTTAATCAGCCTATCAGTTTCCATAAAACACTGTGCAATTTTTATTGGAACTCCACTGAATCTACAGGTGTATTGGTAATGACAGCACTTTTACAAAAAAGTGTTTTCTAATCCATTGATACAGCAAGTCTCTTAACACAGAAGGATCTTTAATTTATTCCAGTCAAGTTTTATACTTCTCAGTATGGAGACCCTGCACCTCTTTCCGCAGATTTACCATCAGCCATTTCATCTTGGTGATGCTACAGTGATTTATTAAGATTTTATTTCTAATTATCTAATGACAGCATATAGAAGTGCAAGTATTAACCTTGAAAACTTTACCCACTGATTCTAATATTCACCTGTAGATTCTTCTGATTTTCTATGTATACTACTCAATACAACATCTGAACACATTCAATCTGAATCAAACACTGGTACTATTTTCTATCTGCCAAATGGTTTATTCAGTAGCAGTGTGACTCTGTGTTTTAAAGGAATATTTAGGAATTATGCTCCCAGGTTACTTTAATTAGATTACAGCCCTTTAGCAGAACTGGAACTCTTCCCCACCCAACCCCATCCTCAGCCCAGGATGAGCCAAACACCCTTTACTATGGGCATGGACCACACCCTGTGTCTACATCCACGTCTCTAAAATGCTTCCTATATGACACCATCTTCTCCTTCCTTGTCTCTCTCTTGTCCTGAAAACAAGGCCTGTCTTCTTCAATTCTGTATCCCCAATACCAACTGTAACATAAGAAGCTCTCGATAAATATCTATGGAACCAAAGGACCAAGCTAGGTTATTTGAGTCCAATAACGGCCATGAGTTCCACTAACTGATCTTAATCTTTGTGAAAGCAGGTGTAATTAATAACCAGCTTACAGGAAACTCTGGGTCAAAACAGAGGTTAAGCAGGAACTGTCCACGGCGACTAGCCCGGTGTGGGCAGATTCCGTGGGCACACGCACTTCCCCTTCTGGTGGGCTGGGTCCATACACACGAGAACACTAAGAGCGTGACCCCAGGGTCAGGTTTCTGTCCCCCCCACCCCGTGGCCGTATGTGGAGATGAGGCCTCGAAGAAAATAAAGGTTAAATGAGGTCACGAGGGAAGGACCCCCAGCCCAACAGGATTAGTGTCCTCACAGGAGCAGATGCCAGAGAGCTCCCCAACGTTCACTGAGGGAAGACCCACAGGGGTCACAGGGAGGGGCCCAGGGCCCGACCTCACTGGCAGCCTGGGCTCAGAGGTCCAGCCCCCAGAACCGAGAGATGTAGACACCTGCTGACGATGCCTCCCGGCCAGCACTACTTGGTCACGTCGGCCTGAGCTGACTGACACAGAAGGAAACGGAGGATCACGACGTGGAAAGCTGTGAGGCGAGATGCTGTTCTGCAGCTTGGGCCTGCGTCGACGATGCTGGATGTTTACAAACAGGTTGTTCTCCAACTATTTCCTTTTTTAAAAATTGCCTCCCGGCTCCCTGGTGGCTCAGTGGTAAAGAACCTGCCTGCCGATTCAGTAGACGTGGGTCGGATCCTGGTCCAGGAAGAGCCGTGTGTCACAGCCACCGAGGCTGAGCTCTGGAGCCCACGCTCCACAACGAGAGAAGCCACCCCAACAAGAGGCCGGCACACCGCGGCGAGAGAGGAGCCCCGCTCGCGGCAACTAGACACAGCCGTAAACAGTAACACTACTTTAAAAACTGCCTTCACGCCTCTTGGCCATTTTCATTTTCACACAAATTCTTTAATCAGCCTATCAGTTTCCATAAAACACTGTGCAATTTTTATTGGAACTCCACTGAATCTACAGGTGTATTGGTAATGACAGCACTTTTACAAAAAAGTGTTTTCTAATCCATTGATACAGCAAGTCTCTTAACACAGAAGGATCTTTAATTTATTCCAGCCAAGTTTTATACTTCTCAGTATGGAGACCCTGCACCTCTTTCCGCAGATTTACCATCAGCCATTTCATCTTGGTGATGCTACAGTGATTTATTAAGATTTTATTTCTAATTATCTAATGACAGCATATAGAAGTGCAAGTATTAACCTTGAAAACTTTACCCACTGATTCTAATATTCACCTGTAGATTCTTCTGATTTTCTATGTATACTACTCAATACAACATCTGAACACATTCAATCTGAATCAAACACTGGTACTATTTTCTATCTGCCAAATGGTTTATTCAGTAGCAGTGTGACTCTGTGTTTTAAAGGAATATTTAGGAATTATGCTCCCAGTTACTTTAATTAGATTACAGCCCTTTAGCAGAACTGGAACTCTTCCCCACCCAACCCCATCCTCAGCCCAGGATGAGCCAAACACCCTTTACTATGGGCATGGACCACACCCTGTGTCTACATCCACGTCTCTAAAATGCTTCCTATATGACACCATCTTCTCCTTCCTTGTCTCTCTCTTGTCCTGAAAACAAGGCCTGTCTTCTTCAATTCTGTATCCCCAATACCAACTGTAACATAAGAAGCTCTCGATAAATATCTATGGAACCAAAGGACCAAGCTAGGTTATTTGAGTCCAATAACGGCCATGAGTTCCACTAACTGATCTTAATCTTTGTGAAAGCAGGTGTAATTAATAACCAGCTTACAGGAAACTCTGGGTCAAAACAGAGGTTAAGCAGGAACTGTCCACGGCGACTAGCCCGGTGTGGGCAGATTCCGTGGGCACACGCACTTCCCCTTCTGGTGGGCTGGGTCCATACACACGAGAACACTAAGAGCGTGACCCCAGGGTCAGGTTTCTGCAGGGTGTGCACGTGTTTCAGACACGCATTACTGCCTCTGCCTCTCACACCCAGGTCCTCAGGAACAAAGGATCTCTACAGCAAGCACTGCAACTCTCACTAATATTTCAAACTGATCATAACCAGTGCATGCGGAGTGTGCTAAGTCACTTCAGTCACGTCTGACTCTTTGCAACCCCACGGACTGCAGCCCATCAGGCTTCTCTGTCCTGAGGATTCTCCAGGCAAGAATACTGGAGTGGGTACCCTTTCCCTTATCCAGGGGATCTCCCCAACCCAAGGATCAAACCCAGCTCTCCTGCATTGTGGACGGATTCTTTACCATCTGAGCCACCAAGGAAGCCCAAGAACACTCGAGTGGGTAGCCTCTCCCTTCTCCAGCAGATTTTCCCAACCCAGGAATAGAACTGGGGTCTCCTGCATTGCAGGCAGACTCTGTACCAGCTGAGCTACCAGGGAAGCCTCCTTCTTTACCACTAGCACTACCTAACCAGGCTCATATCAAATCTCCAGATCGCTATAGTCACAGTGGGCTGTCATCAGCCACAAAATTCTTATGTTGAAGCCCTAACCCCAAATGTGACAGTTTTCAGAGACAAGGCCTTTGGAGAAGCAATTCAGGTTAAATGAGGTTACGAGGGGAGGGCCCTGATCCAACAGGAGACCAGGAAGAAACCCTAGGAATCTGACAAAAGAGGCCACAAGACCCAGCAAAAAGCCAAGGAGAGGCCTTGGGAGAAGCCCAGCTCGCTGGCCCCTTGAGCTTGGGCCTCCAGCTTCCTGACCGAGAGGACACACTTCTGGGGCTAAGCCAGCCAGCCCATGTGTTTTGTTGCAGCTGCATGAGCTGACTAATACATGGGCCCCACATGCAGCTGTCAGACAAAGGCCCTCCTGTGTGTCTGCACCTGCCCTGTCCTTCCCCCACCCATCACTTCCAGGCCCCAGCAAACTGCAGAGCACAGGCCTCCCCCAACGTGTCTTCCCCAGCAGACCCTGCACTGGATATGGGGAAGATTCCTATTCTCATCCCCAAAGGACTCACCCCATGGGTACAGCCTTCCGCATGGACATACAGATGTGGGCAGCCACACCAATGAAGCAGAACTCACCTAGCACACAGAGGGGGCGGGGGCACTTGAACCCTCCACACGATGCAAAAGGAGAGGCCACACCAAGGGAGGGGATGCCCGGCTTGGCCCGACTGCAGGCCGACTCACGGTTTATCCGGTGCGGTGGTGGAGTAAGCAAGGCCAAAGGGCACGCGGCTGTGAGACTTTTCACCCATAACGCGCTGTGACCTGCCCCAGGAGAAGCAACAGGGCTGCTGTTGTCTGCGCCAACATACTTGTGTTTACATGTTCACGGAAAACTCTATAAATTTCTATGAACACTTGAATTCCTACAGAAGGTTTAATTTCTTTGCTTCTTCTCTTGACTTCTCCGAGGTCCCCACCGACCATCCCCTTTGTGGTGCCCTCAGGGCGACTATCCTGGGAGCAGATGAGGCTCACATCTCAGCGCCTCTGGCTCGCAGACCGCAGCATGAGAAGGGGTCTGCAGCTCTACCGCAAGGCAGGAGGCACAGAGGACGGGCAGTCATCTCCCAGCATGAGTATCACATTCTGCTCCTAGAATCTGAGACACGCACGAGCCTCACACCTTGTCCCCACTACATCCAAGCCAGTGACATCCAGCAAAGTCTGCAGCTGGGTTAACACAGCTGTACCCGTGGTGATTTCTTAGGTGTTTTTCTCCGCTTTGATGATTACAGGACGGTTCTGTGTTCACATTAGGGGGGACCTGGTGAAAGATACGAATCTGTGGTATTTAGCAACTCGGCTCTAAATCTAAAATCATCTCAAAATAACAGCTTGAGAAAAATAAAATCACTGGCTTTGGATCTGACCTGCACATGATCGAGTGGAGGAGATGCATGGTCGCCGGCTCTCTGGCTCAGGACTGGACAGATGGTGGTCCCCCCACTGCTAACAAGACCCTCTACTCATTAAGACAGCACCAGCATCTGTAGCAAGCAGCCCCCAGCGTTCCTGAAGCTGCCTACAAGGCCAACCGGCTCTCGGTCTTCAGTCTGTGGTGCTGAGGTCTCTCACATAGCAGCGCTAGTGGCCGGAGGGAGAGGTGAGGCGCCGGCCCTTGGGTTTCACAGCCAGACGAGAAGCAAACCCATCACTTTTGCTCAAAGTCCGTCATTACCACCAAGTCATGCAGTCACACCCAAGTCACAGAAAGGAAGTTCTTCTGTGAGTCCAAGATGAAGCCGAGGTGATGCGACCAGCACTGGTGGCCCTGACCCTGACCCCTGACGTCTGACCCCAGGAGTCACTTACCAGCCATCATAGCCTCGCCCAGGTGCAGGTGGAGATGTTCAGCGCCCTGACTTCTGAGACCTTCCCTGGGCCTCAGTAGCCTGAGGTTGCTGAGACGGGTCGCGGTCACCTGGGAGGTGACGGTCTGAAGCTGTGGTCAGGGTCACGGGTCAGCAGTCAGGACACTGCAGAGCTGTGATAAGCCATGCTTGGCAGCTGCTCTGCTCTAGTGGGTCAAGAGCGAGAGGGGAGAGGCCTTAGCTCTGGACTCGGCTTGCAGGAGGCCAGCCCCAGTAAATGGAGGGACAAGGCCCCCCGGCACCCTAGAGCCAGGCCTGTGCCAGGTGTGGACACATCGGGGCCTGGCATCACACTCTGGCCACCCTGTGACTCCAGCATGGACACGTCCATTCCAGGGCCGAGGAGTCTGAGGTCACACATCCCCAGAATTCACAATACAGTGTCTGGTACTGGGGCCTCACAGGTGGGGCTTCCAGAGGCCATATGTGTTGTGCGGAGCCGGTAGCCTCTGCCCACGCCCACCCAGAGACCCGGCTCCACCCCCAAGGGCCTGGCCACCTTCAGGTGCAGCAGCCCCAGCGCAGGTGTCCGTCCTGAGTGACTCAGCCTTCCCCTCAGGACACCTTGTCCCAGGACCCCACGAGAGACGCTAAAGGCCTGTTGGACATCTGTACGTCAGGACATCTCCCGGTCGTTATTCTGAACTCTTTGGTGAACCCCAACTTTTGACAGCTAACACCCCAAATCCCCAACTTTACTTACTGAGGTAACTTCCTTAAAAAGAAACAAACAAATAACAATGAAAACACAACCCACTGAATGGGAAAGAAGCTCTGTGTCCACATCACATGCTTCCAGCCGGGCTTGCTCGCAACTCCATGAAGCCCAGGTGGGTGTTTTTACCACCAGTTCACAATCAATCCCTGGTTGGGGAACTAAGATCCCACAGGTTTTCACAGCACATCCCCTCAAAAAAGGATGGCCTCTTTCAGGGGCCCCATCAGCCCCCATCAGTTCCCCCAACCAGACCCCACCAGCCCCTCATCAGTCCCCACCAGCACCCCCATCAGCCCCCATCACTGCCCCATCAACTGCCCTATCAGCCACCACCAGCCCCATCAGCCCCCACCAGCATCCCCATCAGCCCATCGACCCCCTTATGAGGCCCAGACCATAAGCCGGACAAGCTCCCTCTGCTCATCTGTGCTGACAGTGAGATTACAGCCATCACCAGCCAGGGGCTGGGCCCCCAATGTGCCACCAGCCCCTCACCAAGCAGGACTGATTCATTACAAGTGTTCAGACCCTGAAAAGCACTCCCATTCCCAAGTAATATTTTCCCCTCTGCTAACTCTGCCTTGGAAAAACCAGGTTTCCCTCCCAAGAAGTGCAAGTGAGAGAGGAAAAGCAAGTTTTTAGCCAAAACAAGTGGGAAGTAGAGTCTAACTCGGTCTTGGCTTGCTTCACAGATTTTCTGATTTAGGGGTCTGAAGAGGCCCCCGCTTCTCTCGCCTGTTCCTGTGACTTCACACAAACCCAGCTGACAACAACAAAGCGCCTTCTTTGTCTCCACATCAGTTCATTTAAAGGGGACATGTTTACCAGCAGCTTAATCTGTTTAGTACAAATACTCTTACATTCTTTTCCTCCATCAGAAACAAAGCCCTTCAAAAATCACAGGGAACTTGAAAGTCACAAGCTGGCCTTCGAGGCCACGTGACAGCTGTGTGCATCTCAGCTGCACACACACGCCTCACTCGGCTCTCTCAACTTCCTCCCTTTGTGAAAAGTTAAGACCAGAAGCTGACTTGCTGAGTGCTGGTCTCCATTTTTACAACTTTGCGTCACACAAACAATACAGTACCAACAAAAGATCGCTTTGATCCAAAGAAGCCCGTTCCTCTGATAATCAGCAGAAAGGAAAGCGACTTGTATGTCTGGCAATAAACTTAATTAGATCTGACATATTTAATAAGTGAACAATTGCTTGGCATTTCACAAACAGAATAAACCAAGATGCTTTTCTTTGGCTATTACGTAGTTGTATCAGGAAACATTTGATGCTACCAAAGTAATCAGCTGCCAGAAGTTTTAATATCAGGTTTGCAAAAGATGTATAGTATAATTATAATACTGTACTTGCTTATATTTTACTTTAAATATAGAGTAATCTTTTAAATTGAATTTAACTATAAAACTTCCATAAAATAAAAATGCATGATCTCATAAAATCAAATCAGTCTTTAATTGTAATAATAAAAATTACATTTAAGTAATGCTGTCTCTTGAGTTAATAGCTCCATAAAAGAGCAGCTGAAGAGCCAATCTGTGCTACCTGAGCAACTATTTCTGCAACATTTCTGTAATTAGAAGATGAGGCTTTAATACACTGTGCCTGATTTGGCAGAACGCTTTGTTTGGAGGGAGTTCCCAGGCGGCCCACCTGAAAGTGGTGGACGATGGCAGAGCAAAGACGACTTCTGCTGCTCTCCAAAGGGACTATTCATTCTAACCAGATTCCAGAGTGACATGGCAGCATCGAATCTGGAAACATTAAGAGAAAATCAGTGCCAGGATTACACGTGTGAATAAAGATGGAAGTAAATTTTACTGTTGTTATTCACTGAACAATGAGTAATATTTTCCCAGTATTATACAGTAATTTGCTAATTTGTGGACTATGTGGTTTAAAAGCCTGATCTACATTTTTTAATGCATTATGAAGCTAATAAGAAAATTCTACTTCACCAATAAACTTTATTTTCAAGAAGGGCCCCCACTTGTTTATCTTCAAAGTAACACTTGTTACTTCTGTGTCTCAGAGAATATCTGAAGAGTTTAAAGGCAGCTGATGGGACAGCAGAATATATCTGCAAATCATTTATGCCTCATCAGGGACTTAGATCCATAATATACAAAGAACTCCTAAAAGTCAACAACAAAACAACCCAAATGAGCACACAATGTAGCCTGTCCATTAAAACCTTAACTTACCCTTTCCAAGGTTTCAATCCTAACAACAGACTGGTTCCAAGTAATAGATGGAAGTAAATTTTACTGTTGTTATTCACTGAACAATGAGTAATATTTTCCCAGTAGGAGAAAGGAGTCATTTTTTCAAAGTGCGGGAAACGCTGGTGACCGTCTCGCGCGGGGACCTCTGAGGAGAAGGTCCTCTGAGGGCCGCCCGCGGAGAACCGCCCGGACGCCCGGGAGGCTGAAGGCCAGGCGCGCGCGCCCAGGCCCCGCCCCCACCGTGACGTCCCCTCGCGTCACGCCTGGCCCGTGACGTCACCGCGCGTGCGGCTCCCGCGCGGAAGTCCCTGGGTCGGCCTCGACTGCCTCGGTGAGGACTGCGCACGGGGGTCATCTCCCCGGGGGAGACTTTCTAACTCTTCACAGGTGATGTTCGTGAGCGTGGAGCAAGCAGCTTTTCTCACACTTGCAGCTTCTCTTTGGAGCCCTACGGCAACCCGGAGTTAGCCCCCATTGGGAGCTCTGTGTGCCCAACACAGGTGTGTGCAGGTGTGTGCAGGTGTGCCCTGGCATCGCACGGGCACGGAGCCAGGTGACTGGTGGGCACACGACGCGCTGCCAATCAACACAACGTTTCCTGATGCCTGTCCTGGGAGGAGCCACACGTGACTGATGCCCAGCCAGACTGGCAGAGGAGAGGGAATGGGCGGGCAGGGATCTGCCCTGGCCGAGGGGCCCGCTTCGGGGATGACCCATCCAGAGCACAAGACCACATGAGGGGCCGGGCAGGTGGCCGGACAGCAGGCCTGGGCCTTCCTCCTCAGGGCAGTGAGTGTCATCATGGGGATGACGAGATGATCAGGGTGCCTCTTGAGGTGTTCTTTCTTTTCTTTTTAAATTAATTGTATTGGCCTATAGTTGCTTTCCAATGCAGTGTTAGTTTCTATTGTATAGTGAAATGAATCAGCCGCACCTGTGAGGATCACAATAAACTGTGGAAAATTCTGAGACAGATGGCAATACCAGACCACCTGATGTGCCTCTTGAGAAACCTGTGTGCAGGTCAGGAAGCACCAGTTAGAACTGGACATGGAGCAACAGACTGGTTCCAAACAGGAAAAGGAGTACAACAAGGCTGTATATTGTCACCCTGCTTATTTAACTTCTATGCAGAGTATATCATAAGAAACGCTGAGCTGGAGGAAGCACAGGCTGGAATCAAGATTGCCGGGAGAAATATCAATAACCTCAGATATGCAGATGACACCACTCTTATGGCAGAAAGTGAAGAGGAGCTAAAAGGCCTCTTGATGAAAGTGAAAGAGAAGAGTGAAAAAGTTGGCCTAAAGCTCAACATTCAGAAAACGAAGATCATGACATCTGGTCCCATCACTTCATGGGAAATAGATGGGAAAACAGTGGAAACAGTGGCTGACTTTATTTTTCTGGGTTCCAAAATCACTGCAGATGGTGATTGCAGCCTAAAGTGAAAGAGAAGAGTGAAAAAGTTGGCCTAAAGCTCAACATTCAGAAAACGAAGATCATGACATCTGGTCCCATCACTTCATGGGAAATAGATGGGGAAACAGTGGAAACAGTGGCTGACTTTATTTTTCTGGGTTCCAAAATCACTGCAGATGGTGATTGCAGCCTTATAACCAACCTAGACAGCATATTAAAAGGCAGAAACATTACTTTGCCAACAAAGGTCCGTCTAGTCAAGGCTATGGTTTTTCCTGTGGTCATGTATGGATGTGAGAGTTGGACTATAAAGAAAGCTGAGCGCCAAAGAATTGATGCTTTTGAACTGTGGTGTTGGAGAAGACTCTTGAGAGTCCCTTGGATTGCAAGGAGATCCAACCAGTCCATCCTAAAGGAGATCAGTCCTGGGTGTTCATTGGAAGGACTGATGTTGAAGCTGAAACTCCAGTACTTTGGCCACCTGATGAGAAGAGCTGACTCATTGGAAAAGACCCTGATGCTGGGAAATATTGAGGACAGGAGAAGAAGACAAAGGATGAGTTGGTTGGATGGCATCCAGACTCAATCAATGGACATGGGTTTGGGTGGACTCCGGGAGTTGGTGATGGATAGGGAGGCCTGGCCTGCTGTGGTTCATGGGGTCACAAAGAGTTGGACATGACTGAGCAGTTGAACTGACTGAGGCATATATCCCTTCCTTCTTGGATTTCCTTCCCATTTAGGTCACCATGGAGCGTTGAGTAGAGTTCCCAGTGCTATACAATAGGTTCTCATGAGTAATCTATATATATTACTATCAGTTCTGTTCATGGGTCAATCCCAGTCTCCCATCTCCTCCCACCACCACCCCTTTCCCCTTTGGTGTGCATATATTTGCCTGTAGAGACGTGGATGGGCCTAGAGACTGTCAGAAGGAGAAAAACAGATACCGTATACTAACACAGAAATCTGGGATTTAAAAAAAAAAAAAATAGATGATCTCATGCTGCAAAGCAGAAACAGAGACACAGCCGTAGAGAACACGTGCATTTGTAGAAGATTCTCCCATAATTGAGAAGAAAGGCTACAGAGGGAGGGAGGTGTGGGGCAGGCTGACCCCAGCTTCCACAAGGTCAGCGGTGCCAGCACTCACGGGGTGAGTGCCTCTGCCCGGCGCTCAGTGAAGTGGGAGCGGGCTCTGGACACGGGTCCCGGAGACGGGGCCACGGTGTCCGAGGAGCCGTGATTCAGTCTAGCTGAAGTCAGTTCAGCCATGTTTGTCGATGCCCTTGCTGTTTTCCTTGGGGAACCCCGAGTCTAGCAGAGGTGCTGCCCCCACACTCGCCAGACACCCCAGTGCTAAGAGCTGGACAGTCATGAGCAGGCAGGCAGGGAGCTGAGCAGTCTCGTGAGAGGAGGTGGCTCTGGGACGCAGAAGATGAGGACTTGTTGGGGGTGACACAGGCCCTCGGGGAGCAGTTCTGACTGTAGCTACTTTAGAATGGACTGCTCCCGAACTTCTTGGTCCACTGAGTCCGCAGCAGCCCAAGAATTTGCCTTTCTGTCAGATTCCCACCTGACCCGACGTCACTGATCTCGGGACCAAGCCCAGAAAACACAGGGGCACAAGGGCGGGCACGAGCCAAGGAAGAGGGCCCCGTGACAGGAAGGACTACTGGGCAAGGTGCCCGGGCCCCGCCCCAAAGGCCTGCAAAACTCCCAGGGCACCGTGAGGTGCACCCGAGGTGACACCCGAGGACCCTGGGCAGGGCGTGAGCCGCCTCTCCCGGCTTCGTGTCACTGGTGACACATGAGTATTCTTTTTTTCCTTTTTATTCTAGGTGGGAGTCCAGGTGATTAACCATATTATATTCGCTTCAGGTGTACAGCAGAGTGATCCAGTCAGACGTGTATCTAGTCTTTTCCCACTTAAATTGTTACATAATATTGAACACAGTTCCCTGTGCTTTCCAGTAGGTCCTTGTTGGTTATCCATCTTAAATACAGGAGTGTATGTGTGTCAGCCCCAGACTTCGTGACTGTCCCTCTCCCAGCCATCCCCTCTGGGAACCATAATTCCCTCAAGGCCACTGATGAGATTTGATCAAGCTGGAGTCAGGAAACACAGCATCAGAGATTTGTCCTCCCAGTTTACACCAGCTCCTTCACAGGTGTCGCATGGCCCTGGGCATGGAGCTCAGCCCCGCGCACCTTACCCTCCGCAGGCGAGGACCTCCGTCACCTCCGCCGTCTCCAGCTGCTCTGCAGCCCTCGTCCCGCCAGCACCGGAGCCTGCAGGCACTCAGTGTGGGATTTACTGAGAGATACCTGGGAGCGATTAAAGTCCTGCCTGTGGGGAATGTCACGGCAGAGTGTGCATTTTCAGGAGATCTTCAGACTGGTTTAAACAGGAAATGAGAGATCTTTTTTGCACAGTGGTGATCTTGGTAAAGATAAAGAGCATGTTGGAAGGCAAGGAGAGATGCCAGTTTTGAACCGGAGGTAAGAGCTGCAGGACTCAATGACAGGAAACTAGGTGTACCGCTATCTCTGGAGAACATCTGTTGACTCTGAACTTCCGGTGGAATCCTCAGCTGTCCGATTGGTGCAGATTACAGAAACAGCTTTAGGGCTCTCAGTTCTCCTTTCCCTGTGTCTCCTTTCTTGTTCTTTCTCTTCATCATGAACTGCATGTTGTCTGACCCAATGCCATAAAATCGGGCCTACACAGCAGCTGTCTGTCTTCACGTGGAGGAGACAAGCACTAGATCAGACCCACACAGACTCCTGGAAACACACGTGTGCTCGGTGCACGAGCACCCGGTTCCTGCCCCTCGGCAGCTCACCCCCCACCTGTGGCCTCAGGAAGACCAGCAGAGTCAGGAACAGAAAGCTGAGACCTCGTGTGTGAACCGTTGTGTGCGATGGCCTGCTGGTACCTCCCAAAAGTGGGCAGCAGGAGCCGCTGGCCCCACGCAGGCTGCTCTGAAGAGCCGTGGTTGAGGGGATCCACCCAGCAGGCAGGAGGTCAGGGACACCGTCCATTTATTCTGCCTGGAAGGAAGCGCAGCTGAGCTTCCCCGAGAGGCGTTGTTGCTGGGCTGGGTGGTCAGAGATTGGAAGGAAACAGGTGGAGAGTCGACCGAGAGGTGTGAGGAGGCCCATGGAGAGACCTCTGCAGTGGACACAGAAAGAGAGTATCCGGTTCCCGTGGAAAGCTTCCAGAGGGCAGCGTCGTCTGAGCAGGACGGGTTTTTGAGCATCCGGGACCTCCTTCCAGCCACCATGGCCCTGTGGATGGACTCCTGAGCAGAGTGGCTACAGCAGCGGGGATGCAGCCTGGGCTGGGGCTCCTCGGTGTCAGTCTCCACTCACAGAGGCCACCGTGGCTACGCCACCCTCAGCCACAGGCTGCCAGCAGCAGATGCCAGTGCTGAGTCTCAGGTGGCTCCAACCCACAGGGCGACCAGCTGCCCCCTGACAGCGGGCGGACAGCATCTCCATCGTGGGAGAGGCAAGTCTGTCTGTTCTCTGGAACAGACAGGTGCTCCAGAAAGAGATTAGCTTTCTCCGCCTACACTGCTTTTGCCAAAGTTGCCATCCGTAGAATAATGCAATACCCTTTCCATCAACCGATACTCCTTGTGGCACTGCTTCTGGTCAGGGAGGCTCATCTTGCAGCAAGCCAGCCCCTGTCTGTGCAGGTCCCTGCCCTCAGCACGTCCTCCTTTCCCTGCCTGGCCACAGGACCAGGGATGCGGGCCCCGTGCAGGGCTGGGGCAGTGTCCTTCCGGCTGTGCTGGATGCTCTGAATCCGTGACCGAGGAAGGTCCAGCTTTCAGCTCAGGAGTCTTTGCTGAGTCAGACGGGCCCAGATGTACGTGTCCCCGGACTGAACAGGGTTCTTGCAAATCTTCTATCCCTTTATCACGATCATTACCATACTTGACTAACATCATCCACCTACATGTTTGCCCTCTTACCTGAAAATCTAAAATGCCCAGGGGCGTGGTGCCTGTCACACGCACAACATTTGAGCAACGGAAGTGAAAGTCGCTCAGTCGTGTCTGACTCTGCAGCCCCTTGGACTGCAGCACGCCAGGCTTCCCTACATATTATATCTCGGGATATTCTTCATCATATCCTGGAGTTTGCTCCAAATCATGTCCATCGGGTCAGTGATGCCATCCAACTGTCTCATCCTCTGTTTCCCCCTTCTCTTGCCCTCAGTCTTTCCCAGCATCAGGGTCTCCTCCAAAGAGTTGACTCTTCACATAAGGTAGCCAAAGTGTTGGAGCTTCAGCATCAGTCCTTCCAATGAATATTCAAGGTTGATTTCCTTTAGAATTGACTGGTTTGATCTCCTTGCAATCCAAGGGACTCTCAAGAGTCTTCTCCAGTACCACAGTTCAAAAGCATCAATTCTTTGGCACTCAGCCTTCTTTATGGTCCAACTCTCACATATGTATATGATTCCTGGAAAAACCATAGCTTTGACTACATGGACCTTTATCATCAAAAGAAAAGGTAAGTGACATTATATAAACAGAAAAAGAAGACATGATCAGGGATTTCACAGAAGAGGAAATAACAGAAAGTTATAAGAAGTCAACCTATAAGAATCATTTTTCTGTATATAAGCAATAAACAATTAGAAAAAAGCGTAAATAGTAAATATTTACAGTAGCTCCAAAAATCATACATTTAGGTGTAAATGCCAAACATATTCTGAAAACTGTAACACCTTGATTAAAGAAGGAAGCTATAATTAGATGGAGAGACATACAATGTTCATGGATTATAAAACACTCTTCAACCATCCTACAGGTTTAATAAAACTCCAATGAACATTCCAGCAGAACTTTCGTGTGTGCATTCAAGCTGATTCAAAAACCAATAGGGAGGACTTCCCTGGTGGTTCAGTGGATAAGCGTCTGCCTGCCAATGCAGGGGACGTGGGTTTGATCCCAGGGCCAGGAAGATCCCACACGCTGAGGAGAAAGGAAACCCGTGAGTCACAATGACTGAACCAAGTGCCGCAACGACTGCAGCACGTGAGCCTAGAGCCGGGCTCCGAGACAGAAAAGCCACCGCGGGAGAAGCTGAGCACCACGGCGGAGTGCAGCCCGCTCGCCACAGCCAGGGCAAGGCGGTGGGCAAGCGAGGCCCAGCGCAGCCAAAAGCAAATAAACAAACAAGCTTTAAAAAACACAGGGCAAGACAAAGTAGCCAAAATAGCCAAGCAACTGTGGAAAAGACGAGCAAACTTGGAGGACTCCTGATAGCCGATTTTAAGGGGTTGGGGAGGAGGGAGCAGAGAATATTTGTAAGTCACTTACAGCACCCCACTCCAGTACTCTTGCCTGGAAAATCCCACGGATGGAGGAGCCTGGTGGGCTGCAGTCCATGGAGTCACGAAGAGTCGGACACGACTGAGCGACTTCACTTTCACTTTTCACTTTCCTGCATTAGAGAAGGAAATGGCAACCCACTGCAGTGTTCTTGCCTGGAGAATCCCAGGGACGGGGGAGGCTGGAGGGCTGCTGTCTATGGGGTTGCACAGAGTCGGACACGACTGAAGCGACTTAGCCGTATCCACCAGAAACCACGATGGATTCAAGCAATGCTTTTAATTTTTTTTAGTTTGTTGAATGTTAAGTTTTGTTTTGTTTATTTTTATTGCTAGATATTTGCTTTACAGTACTGCACTGGTTTCTTCCATACATCAGGGTGAATGAGCCACGGGTATGTGTGTGTATAGGTATGTGTGTGTATAGGTATGTGTGTGTATATAGGGACGTGTATATATTGGGCTTCCGCCGTCTCAGCTGGTAAAGAACCCGCCTACAATGCAGGAGACCTGGGTTCAATCCCTGGGTTCAGAAGATCCCCTGGAGAAGGGACAGGCCAGTGACTCCAGTATTCTGGCCTGGAGAGTCCCATGGACTGTGTGGTCCACGGGGTCGGACACGACTGAGCGACGGTCATTTATGTACACACCACACGCACTGGGATGCTGCAAGGACAGGCGTGCCTACAGCACCCGTGCGGGTGAGGAAGTACTCGGCGGGAGCTCGCTGGCAGCACCCGGGAGTTTGCGCACACTCTCCACCAGACCCCCACTCTCTGATATCGATCTAAGAAAGGCGAACACACATGATCACACCGAAACCAGCAGACGAATGCTTATCGGGGCTTTATCCCTAGCTGCCAAAAACTAAGATCAACCCAAACGCCCATGAAGCTGTGAATGGATTAACAAGGTGAAGCACACTCCCCAAATGGAATGTGTCTCAGCAGTAAAAAAGGAACTCGGTTTGCATGTCACAACACAGATGAATCTCAGCCACATCACGCTTAGGCCAGACCCAAGAGGTCACATACGTTATGATTGCATGCACAGGACGTACTGGAGTGGGCAAAGCTGCAGGGACAGAAAGCAGCCAGGGGCTGGGGACAAGGGGGAGGAATTTGTTACAATGGACGGAAGGAGACGTTTATGAAGATGGGTTGTATGTCTTGATTTTGGTGCTGGTTACGTGATTGTTTGTGTTTGTCAAAATGCATGGAACTGTACAATCAAAAAGGCGTGTGTATTTTTTTACCTTAATATATTTAACTTTATAAATATTCCAGGTGTAGAAATATAAATTTAAAGCAATAGTATTGCTTCAGACAGGAGACAAAGGGGATGCCAAAAAATAATGGTGTGCCTGGATAAATTCTGGTACACCCATACCATGGATTATTTTGCAGCTGTTAATTATATCTATAATATACAAGCTTGCATTTCCTACCAATAATTAGCTCTACAAATGCAGCTTGAGGAGCAGAGCTAATCTTCTTTTATGAGAATCGTAATCCAGAAGAGTTAAGAGTTAGCATACCCGAATGTCCTCGTCCCAGTCCTCTCTCCTCCTTTTTATTGATTTGAGCCATTGCTTGTTAAAACCCGAGAGGAAATAGAAGTACAAGGCATCCCAGAAAACAATTAATTTATCTCCCAATATAATCAACACAGGGTCAATAAAAAGAATCTGAAACCAAATGTTCAGATGAAGATTACATGCCTTTGTTTTCCATCCAGTTTTTATGGTGTTGAAACAAGGATTTTTTTTTTAAAGCCTTGACTTTCAAAAGGTCACATGAGCACCGTTTCCCTAAGTCTTTGTCTGGTCTCACAACAAGTTTCCTTAATGCTGCCGCCCATCAGGTAAAAGCCAGGCCGAGGGGAAAGTTAAATAAAAGGCTATCTCAAATAGCATTTTTAAAAGGCAAACATCAGCCTTGTAAGTATTAAAAGCACGTTCTGAAATCCGCTCTGATGACAGTTTAAGAAAGCTGCTTTTATGTGCGGGGAGCCCTGCGGTGCACGGCCTTTTAAATGCGAGTGTTTACCTGGAGAACTGGCAAGGGCCAGGAGCTGGCCTTGCAGAGGCGCCGTCAGAGGCAGCCGGGGAGCTCAGCCTTGAACTAATAGACTGTCCCGCACCTTTGTCTCGCCGAGAAAGCCCCGGCCCGCTCTCCCACAAGAACGTACAAGCCTCTTTAAAGGACCTGGGTTTTCACCCTGCGTCTCTGCATTTGTTGATTTAGAGTTTCTGTGAGTGACAGTGCACATCACTGGCTTTTTTCTAACTCTGTCATCTGCGCTACTGAGTGTACTTTGACTCAGATCAAAGTCGAAAGCTTCTAGAAAGATACACAAACCACAGTGTGACAAATAGCAGGCTGTGTTTGACCCGGCAAACAATAAATTACTTTCATCAATCCTGGGAAAGAATCCCATGTTTTCAGTGCTAATTCTGAGGTCTAAAATGACAGAACTTTACTACATTCTCAAAGAACGAGGAGCTTTCAATAATAAGCGAAAGACAGATAAATAAAACTCTTGTGTTTACCCGGCAAACAATAAATTACTTTCATCAATCCTGGGAAAGAATCCCATGTTTTCAGTGCTAATTCTGAGGTCTAAAATGACAGAACTTTACTACATTCTCAAAGAACGAGGAGCTTTCAATAATAAGCGAAAGACAGATAAATAAAACTCACTACAAGTACTGAAATTTCCATTGTTCAGAGAACTGTGGTTTCAATCTGCCCTTGTCTGAAGTCCAGTCGTAAAGTTTAAACGAAGTGGCGTAAGTTCCAATAAAGCCTGTTCATCTGCCTCTCTTTCCACTGCTGTCAGCTGCTCAGTCACGCCTGACTCCTTGTGGCCCCATGGACTTCAGCTCGCCGTCCTCCTCTGTCCACGGATTCTCCAGGCAGGAACACTGGAGCAGTAGCCATGCCCTCCTCCAGGGGATCTTCCCAACCCAGGGACCAAAACTGTGTCTCCTGCACTGCAGGCAGATTCTTGACTAGCTGAGCCGCCAGGGAAGCCCTCTCTTTTCATAGTTGAGAATGATCTATAGTGTATCCATAGCCACGCAGATGGCACGGAGCTACACAACCTTGCTCTCACCTTGTGGACTCACCAGGGATGCTCTGATAGGAATGGTCATCAAATAATGTGGGGACAGGGACACCCGCTTAGCCGGCTTGTACCTCCCGCCACCTGTAACCGCTAATCACGGCAAGAACACCAACCATCCACAAGCATGAGCTACCTACCGGCACTGGGGAAGCGCTCTGCACACATTCCCTCAGTGATTCCTACAAAATTCCTCACAGTTTGCGTTTACCACCTAACTTAATCTAATGCAGACATTATTACACTCATTCACTGAGTGAGGAAACTGAGGCACAGGAAGTTGACTGTGCTGCCCAAGACCACACCCACCTCGTAAGTGACAGGGCCTGGACTTGAACCTAAGTCTTTTCACTTCTAAAACCCAAATCTTACTGCATCGCAGTAAGAACAGTTTATCCTAATATTTACGGTGCTGTGCTCAGTCGCTTGAGTCATGTCCCACTCTTTGCAACTCCATGGACTGTAGCCTACCAGGCTCCTCTGTCCATGGGATTCTCCAGACAATACTGGAGTGGGTTGCCATGGCCCCCTCCAGGGTATCTTCCCGACCCAGGGATCAAATCAGCATCTCCTGTGTCTCCTGCATTGCAGATTCTTTACTGCTGGGCCACCAGAGAAGCCCAATAAACAGTCTCTGTGATGGTTTAAGAATTGACACACATATCTTTTACTTCAAAATCCTTCCAGAATCAAAGAAAAAAGTCCTTCTTTATCCCTAACTGAAGGTTTAAATTACATGGCTATTCCAGCTTGGAAAAGGATGAAGTTCACACTGGGTTGCTGGGAGCCTGCTATGGGTGGGTTACTGAGCTGTGTGCTAGGAATACCACAGTGAACAAAATCAAGTAAAACAATTCTCAGTTCCATGAGACTTCTTGTTTTGATTTTTTTTTTAATGTAGTTTTGGATTCAGATGTCCTGCCAGATTCTAAAAACCGGTAAATTCAAACTGGAGCTAACATTTTAAATTTTGAATAATCCTTGTATCCCCTACAACTACCCAGAACAATCAAGTGACACAATTTGGGCGACAATTGATAATCAGAGAACAAAAATAGGGAAACTGCAAACTGTGGAACGAAAGCGGCTGGCCCGTTTCCACGAGATCAGAAGCGATGAGACACCAGGAAGCCCTGAGCCGTGGAAACGCCAGGAGTGACAGCGAGGAGCCGAGGTCACTCTTCACTATCACGCGAAGTGGACTCCCTGGCCGTGCTTAGTGATGCTTAGTTTCTTGGCTGTCGACGTCTTTTGTTAAAGTTATTATAGAAATCCCTACAGAAAAAAATAAGCCTCGATTATGAAGCTGAAGCTTTTTCTCCTCCACACTGAAACCATTTCTAATGAGTCATGATGGTGTGAGGCCACAGAGGTAAACCTGGCGCTGTGCACTGAACGTTCTCTCCTGCGCCCCTGAGCCTGCTCCCCGAGCTCCAGGGCACCTGGCCCCCTCATGCCCGTCCCGGGGGTCTCACGGGGCCACTCCTGGCCACCCGCGCCCCTGACGCTGCGGCATCCCTTCCCCAAAGCCCTCCCCACCCAGGCTCTCCTACCTGCAGCTGAGCACCTGGGCGGGACCCCTGCGGTCCGACTCCTCCCAGCACGGGGCCCCCAGGCCTGCCCTCACACTGCCCCTCCAGCCCTCCCCTCCCC
>SJYC01051381.1:0-15397 GCA_006408675.1 Madoqua kirkii | reverse complement strand
GGCCGGGCGTGGGAGCACGCGCGCCGCGACCCATGCGACGCGCGGCCGACGAGCGCGCGCAGTAAGAAAGCCCCGCCCAGGCGTAGTGGGCGCTCGGCACGGCCGGTGAGCATGCGCAATGCGGCTGCAAGCGGGGCGGGACTGCCGAGCATGCGCAGTGTGGCAGAGCCGCGGAGGGCCTCCGGAAAGCGGCTCGGGGCACGGGGCTGAGGAGCATGCGCGCTGGTGCTAGCCTGACGCGGCGGCGGTTGCTAGGCAACGGCGAGCGGCGTCCGTGGAGGGCTCCGGCCGCGGTGGGCGTGCGGCGGGCGGGGTCGATTGCGCCGCAGGTGTGGTCTCCGGTTGGGTACGCGGGACGGGAGGGGAGGGAACGCCGTGTGTGCGAAAGCGGTCGGCACTGTCCCCAGAACAGCCCACCTGCTCCGCGGCCATCCCTCGGGAGGGTCAGTGCTTGAGAATCCGTTACGGAAACGCTTCACGTGTACAGTTGACCCTTGAACTCCGAGTGAACTGCTGAGTCCTCCCGTGTGCCGTGCGCCGATGTTCTTCAGTAAATAACGCGCTCCAGCGCCTACCCTCCTTGGGGGAGGACGGAGGCGGGGGTGGGCTCCTAGGGCTTGAGCGAACTGGGGACTTGGTCAAACCACTGGTACCCAGGGACCCGAGGACGTCACTTTACGTCTGTCTCTGTGCTGGCCAGCCTAGGTGCAGTCTCATCAAAAACGTAAAACAAGGGATTCTTGAGTTATAAAACAGAACAAGACAGTGTCCAATTGTCTTTTTAAAATTGTGTTTCTCTTGTATGCCTGTGTTTTTAACTAGCATGTTTATAAATTAGCTTAAAGTCACTTAGACAAATTGGTAACTAATTACTTTGGCAGCAAAGTAGTGTTTTTTTGTTACCAAGTCCTACATCTTTTAACAATGGAATTTACAAAGAAAGAATATTCCTATTAATTTTAGCTCTAAATACTGGCTAAGGATTAACTTTCTAACCCTACCATTGCCACAGACTAATTATATAATTATCTCTGTGCTGGCCAGCCTAGGTGCAGTCTCATCAAAAACGTAAAACAAGGGATTCTTGAGTTATAAAACAGAACAAGACAGTGTCCAATTGTCTTTTTAAAATTGTGTTTCTCTTGTATGCCTGTGTTTTTAACTAGCATGTTTATAAATTAGCTTAAAGTCACTTAGACAAATTGGTAACTAATTACTTTGGCAGCAAAGTAGTGTTTTTTTGTTACCAAGTCCTACATCTTTTAACAATGGAATTTACAAAGAAAGAATATTCCTATTAATTTTAGCTCTAAATACTGGCTAAGGATTAACTTTCTAACCCTACCATTGCCACAGACTAATTATATAATTTTGGAGGAGTCAGTAATCTCTGGATATGTTTTCTCATTTTAAAATGAAGTTAGTGTGTGTGCGCGCACGTGTGAGCTCAGTTGTGTCCGACTCTGTGACCCAAAATGAAGTTGGACTAAATACTTGAAAATAGTTTATAATGCTGAAATTTAATGACATTATAGGACTTACAAGGGGCACCGTTCTTAAAAGCTGTTATCCTGATGTGAATCGCAATGGCTTACACAAGATAAAACTGTCAAACTGCAGATGGTTAGCTGTGATTATTAAACAATTTTTAGGATGATATAAACTACACTCTGCCAGGTTGTGGGCGTTTTGAAAGTAGAAGATTCTGGTAATGGTCATTCAGCATTTTAAATGTCTCCTGCCGTTTCTCCAGCCTAGACTGTTGTGATGAAACATTGGAAGGAAACTTCCTTCATGCTTCTCTTGATGCCAGAATGTAAGGGGGATGGGTTGCCATGGAAACGGTCACCTCACTTCTAGGGGATCTTGGCAGCAGCTAAGCCCTGACTTTTCTCATTCTACATTTCTCATTCGACGCTCTCTCCTTAGGAAGTTCATTCTGTGGGACTCACTGGATGTAGGTGTCCATCCTGAGACGCACATGAGAGGCTACTTCCTTTCTCCTCTTACAGTCAGGCCCTCAGTCCTGTCCCTAGGTGACCTCAAGAGGATGCTGCCTCTCCCCCCCCAATGTATTCTGCTCTCTTGTCTTCTCAGATGGTAAAGAATCATGAGATATACCCTTGTCTAAACCTGCCAGGGTCAGTTCCAAATTTTCCCTCCAGCTTTGGAGAGAATCGGACTGGGCCATCTAATCCTGGCAGCAGTCCCGCATAGGAAGTGCTGTGTGTGTCTTGAGATGGGAAAGCAGACTCAGATGTGCTTCGCATTTTGCAAACAGAGCAAGACTGGAACCTGGCTCGCCGTCTGTAGCCTGTACTCTCGACAGGGGGAAGTCACAGAGCGCGCCTCCTCCCTCCCAGGGCACCCACGGTTCCCTTCTCCTCTGAAACGGAGTTCTGAGGAGAGTTCTGGAGCTGAGTTCTGGAGCGCCTTTGCTTTTCTCATGCTGTGTTCATCGCCCGCTCTCTGTCCTTCAAATCCCAAGTTTAATATAGTATTAACTCTTTAAAAGGCTTCCCCGATGGCTTAGATGGTAAAGAGTCTGCAATGCAGGAGACCCAGGTTCAATCCCGGCCCCTGGAGAAGGAAATGGCAACCCACTTGAGTGTTCTAGCCTGGGAAATCCCATGATCAGAGGAGCCTGGTGGGGTTGCAAAAATTCACAGCAACTAACGCTTTGAGTTTTCAAGAAGTATTTCACTTACATTCTCTGATCTTTTAGTCTGAAATTTTGTTGTATTCACACATGATATGATTATAATTAGCAGTGGATTATTCTCATTCACATTACCCTGGAGAAGGAAATGGCAACCCACTTGAGTATTCTAGCCTGGGAAATCCCATGATCAGAGGAGCCTGGTGGGGTTGCAAAAATTCACAGCAACTAACGCTTTGAGTTTTCAAGAAGTATTTCACTTACATTCTCTGATCTTTTAGTCTGAAATTTTGTTGTATTCACACATGATATGATTATAATTAGCAATGGATTATTCTCATTCACATTAATATGTTTCCCCCAACTCACTGGAGAACTGCTTGAGGACAGGGCTTGATCAAGATGCAACTGGCTTGAATTCCTCCAAGACCAGACCACGGAGCCTGGGCTGTGGTGCAGGTGGTCTTGTCACTTTACCATCAGTGAGACCCTCAGGTGATCTGTTCCCCATAAACTTCACCAGATATTTTATGCGCACTCTAACCTCGACTTTCTGCTGACTTTTTTACAGTAGAAGAGTTGAAGGGCTGGGATCTGGAATGATGATAAAATGTGATGTAGCCAAGCAACCGCTCCTCCTGAATCAGCATGTTAAGAAATAAGGTACACAGTCCTATTTAAAACACAGACATTGCTTTACTCATGAATATGTTTTAATTCAGCTCTTTACCGGTATAAGAATAGTTTGCAAACCTCGCCTCAGTGAGGCACCGTCAGCTGTGGTGTTTGGTGCAAGCATTTCTTAGCTGCAGAGCATTTTTATTTTGTATAAACATGCACTTGAATGCAAGGTTCTCTGTAGTATAACAGAAACAAGCTTTGCCTGATCTAATTATAGTGAAACAATGTGCTCAGGCATGCACAGCTTTTATAGGTCAGAATGTATTCACTCATTATGATTAAGGCCTTAGTAATTAAGTGAAAAGATGTTACTGTGTCATTAACACAGATGAGACTGGGCTTTGGTCCCTGACTTGGGTAGCGATAGGTGCAGCATTCTTTACTCCTGGATCTGGTCTGGTATGCCGTCAAGGTTGAGTATTACAGTGTAAGCTTTCTTGCAGATGAGCCATTAGATAATGTAACTGTAAGGCTTTTTTCCTGCTTTTAGGGTCATCCCTCTAAACAGGATAACTTAGCGGTCACTGCAGTGGCGTTACAAGATCACATTGTACATGATCTTCAACTTCAAAATCTTTCAATAGCAGATTACTCTAAGACAAAGGTACAGAAGACAGAGAACAGATCCCGATCTCTAAAAAGAAATGCAAAGGCAATAATAGATACTGGACTTAAGAAAACCACACAAGGAGGCCCTAAAGTGGAAGATCCAGAAAAAGAATATGTTCTTGATCCAAAACCCCCACCATTAACTTTAGGTAAGCTGATCTCATCACTCTTATTTTGACTGGGTAGAGCTAAAGAATCTAGTTGAGGTGAATAGTGCCGTTTTCTCTGATACAGAAATTATTTTAATTTGCAACCTTGCAGAAAGATATGTGTGCATGAAAGTTTAAAAACAGTGGTGGGGACAGTTTGAGCAAAAATTAAAGAGTAATGATAAATGAAAGTTGCTTGGTCGTGTCTGACTCTTTGTGACCCCATGGACTAAACAGTCCATGGAATTCTCCAGGCCAGAATACTGGAGTGCATAGCCTTTCCCTTCTCCAGGGGATCTTCCCAAGCCACAGTTCAAACCCAGGTCTCCCACATTGCAGCTGGATTCTTTACCAGCTGAGCCACAAGGGAAGCCCAGTAATGGTAAGTAGAGCAAGAATAAGTAAGAGGAGAATAGTAAATATCCGTTAATCTACAGTGATAGAAATAAATCATTGAATAAATAATAGGAAAGGCTCTTTCTTACAGTCAATTAACAGCTATTAAATATAGTAGATAGGGGCTACAAATAGGAAATCACCATCTGGCCAAGACCATAGTGATAAAAAGCAGCCCCATCAGTCTGCCGAGAAAGGTCCGTCTAGTCAAAGCTGTGGTTTTTCCAGCAGTCATGTACAGATGTGAGCGTTGGACCATAGAGAAGGCGGCAGCCAAAGAATCGGTGCGTTCAAACTGTTTTTCTGGAGGAGACTCTCGAGAGTCCTTTGGACTTCAGGGAGATCAAACCAGTCAGTCCTAAAGGAAATCAACCCTGAATATTCACTGGAAGGACTAACGTGACGCTCCAATACTTTGGCCACCTGATGTGAAGAGTCGACTCATTAGAAAATACCCTGATGCTGGGAAAGATTGAGGACAAGAAGAGAAGGGGACAACAGAGGATGAGATGGTTGAATGGCATCACTGACTCGATGGAGAAAGTGAAGGACAGGAAGCCTGGTGTGCTACAGTCCACGCTGTCACAGAGCCGGATGTGACTTAGTGACTGAACATCCACAGTGATGAAGTGGTGCCTGGGTGCTGGAACCAGCGGGGAGTGGTGCTGACTCGGATCTGGCGCAGCCTCAGAGCGTCGCCCCAGGGACACTCACTGCACAGAGAAAGCGGCGGCACCTTTATCGGGTGAAGAAGTCTAGGGCCAGGCTCTCAGAAGGGTGCAGGCCCCTCCTAGACGTTGCCGCCAGAGAAGCATCTCTCAGTCTGCTCTGAAGACATATCAGTTGACCCAGGAGGGAGGTTCCTGGCCAGGCTCCGCAGAAGCATCCAGTGAGGCAGATAAAGACCAAGGTGCCAGGCCAGGTCCTGAGGGGCCGAGGGGGCAGGTCAGCTGAGCACAGGTGGAGTCGGGGTCAGAGCAGAAGGGCATCCGCGAGACCAGAAGGACACCCAGCGGGGTGGACAGATGAGTCAACAGCGCTGGGTCAACAGGCCGAGCTGGATGGGACCACAGTGCTCAGGTCCCCTGACATGTTAGCGTCTGGGGAGGCCCAGTGCAAGGCGCGGGAGGCTCCTTTACACGGTTTTTCAGCGTCTACAAACAAGTCCAGACTATTGTAAGCTGCAGACTTAGGAACAGAAAAGGTTTTATTTTTATTTTTTTCCGTTTTTTGCAAGGGAGGTCAGATCCAACCATGCGCACCCAGAAGGAAGCTGGTGAACCTCAGCCAGCTTCTGCCATAGATTCACAGGGTTAAGAAGGTCTGTCCCTGCAGTTCCCTCATAGCTAGTCGGTAAATCATCTGTGTGCAATGCAGGAGACCCAGGTTCGATTCCCAGTTTGGGAAGAGCCCCTGGAGAAGGAAATGACAACCCACTCCAGTATTCTTGCCTGGAGAATCCCATGGACGGAGGAGCCTGGCGAGCTAGAGTCCACGGGGTCACAAAGAGTCAGACACGACTGAGCGACTAAACCACCACCACCAAAGAGCAGAGGAAGGATGTTCTTGGCAGAGACAGGCACGTGCAAGGCTCCGAAGCAAGGAGCTCGGGTGTCTGAGTTGCTGAAAGGACAGTGAGCTGGGGCCTGGTGAGCGAGGCTGGGGCAGCAGGGGAGACTGGGGAGAAACCGGGAGGGGCCGACTAGGAGAGGGGTTGTGGTGTGGAACTCTTGCTGTGATGAAATATATCAAGTTCACCCCTTCAGCCGTGTTTAAGTGGGCCGTTCAGTGGCAGTGAGTGCACTCCCGCTGCCCAGCGATCATCGCTGCTGCCCGTCTCCAGAGTGCCTTCATCCCCCAGACTCTGCCCACTTCCACACTACCCCCCCTCCCCACCTTGGCAACCACGAGTTTCCTCTGTGTCTCTGAGAATCAGACTGCTTTGGATCAGTCTTTTCGTATCCGTCCTTTTGTGTCTGGCCTGTTGCTCTCAGCGTAACGTCTTCCGGGCTCTTTGCTCTGAGCTGCAGCCCTGTCAGAACCTCCTCGTTTAGGCCCGAATGCCGTCCACCTGCCAGCCTGCAGCCCGTCTGTCCTTTCTGTCGGTGGACACTTGAGTCGTCTCCTCTTTCAGTTTCCGTGGATGGTGCTGCCAGGAAGCGTTTTGTACAAATACCTGTTTGAGTCTCTGCTTTCCATTCTTTGGGGCATGTGCCAAGAAGAGGAATTGCTGGGCCATGTAGTAATTCTGTATTTAATTTTTTGAGGAACCACCATAAAATTTTTTAAATGATGCTGGGCCTGGAGAGGTTTGCTGGGGACCTGGAGGCAGAGGGTGGCTGGCAGGCGGAGGAGCCGGAGGCCTGCAGGTGGAGCTGCCCTGAAGGGGAGCCCGGGTCCCCCAGAGCGCCACGGGGGCTCCGAGCTCCTCCCGGAGCTGCTCACAGCGCGGCCGTCCTAGACCCTAGACGCAGTGTCGCACGGGGAGTGTGCAGCTTGGAGCACACGACAGTGGTGAGTGACTGCCTTGCGTCTGCACGCACAGTCTCCGGAAACCATCAGGAACCTGAGGCTGTAAATTACACCAGGACAAGCGTCCCGATTTGGGATGAAGAAAACAGCGTTACGCGTGTTGGCTACTAGTGAGGTGGGACTGTTAGGGGACGCACGCTGACTGAGACCGCCCTCCCTGGCCAGGTACCACGGTAACCACTTGCATGAGCTGTTTTATGACAGGAGGTCCCGGTAAGGAACACGGAACTGACAAGCCACCTCCCACCGGAAGAGTGCGGGAAAGGTCAAAAGGAGACACCACATGTCCAACCACCTCCCAGAATCCTCCTCTCTGGCTTCCATGTTTGCTGAACAGGGCGCGCACCCCCAGGAAGGACCCTGAGTCAGGATGACTGGCTAAGGACAACCCGGACACCGCTCCCGTCACCAGGAAACCCGAGACTGCGAGCCACGCGGCAGAGCTGTTCCGGGTTCCCTCTCCCTGCTGCTCTCCGCCCCGGCGCCCTTTCTCGGTAAAATCTCCGGCTTTGTCAGCACATGTGTCTCCTCGGACAATCCATTTCCGAGTGTTAGACAAGAGCCCGGTTTGGGGCCCTGGAAGGGGTCCTCCTTCCTGCAACAGTACCCCCCGCTGTTAACTGTTGTCCAAATTTAATACTGCTCTGGGGTTCCCATCTTTTCTTGCTGACATGCTGGAGCGCTCAGCGTCCTCTGTCTGAATCCTGTGTTGACTTTGCCTGGGAGACTGCCCTCTCTGGGTCTGCATCTGATCATACATTTGAACAGACTCTTCACTTCAACTACTGTTTCGTCTACCAGTTTTTCTCGTTACCCTTTATGAGTTGGGGGGTTTCCATCTTTACCCATCCTTGAGATGGCAAAGATGTCCCTGTTGTTTCTTCACTACCTTTGAAGTTTTGCATTTCACTTAGATCTCAGCCCAGTTTATTTTGCAAATGATTTGGGGAACATCATTTCATATACCAGTTAAAGTCAGATTCTCCCCTCGAGTCAGGAGCTGTGCTTCCTTAGCTGGCTGTGGCACCCGCTGTGCTCCCCTCGAGTCAGGAGCTGTGCTTCCTTAGCTGGCTGTGGCACCCGCTGTGCATGCAGCGAGTCTCTGCTTATCTGAGAGAGGGAGGGGGGAATGTGCAAGATTTGGCCTTCTGTTTCTATGTCAGTATCTCACTGTTTCCACTCGTAACTTTTTGTAATATGCCATAATAACTCATAAGAAAAGAGCCAAAATCTGTCCCCCAGAATATCTTCCAAAAATATACTCAGTACGTTAAAATACAATAGGTGACTTTTCCTTTTATCTTCATGGAGACATTCTTTCCAGAACCTTCCACCATCCCGCTGGCATCTGGACAGTTGCTCTGCAGGGCTGGTGCGCGCAGTGGGCCCTGGGCCTCTGCTCGGCACGCTCTGTGGACTGCGGCCCTGAGGCTCTGGCCCCTTAGCTCTCTGCACCCCGCAGAGCCGCTGCAGCAGGAACTTCCAGGAGCAGCGTGTGAGCGGCCTCGTCGGGGGCAGCAGACGGGAGGCGCCTGTGTTCTGCTCTGACGTGGAGCGTGGCTGGTACGAGACTCCCGCATGGACGGCGCTGCCTCCCAATCCCGGGAGGGCTCCCTCCTGGGGTCTGTGCTGCTGTGGATGCTGCCGGCGTGCCTCTAGCTCCTGGTTCTTTGGGATCTTTTTCTGCCTCTGCAGCATCGCAGTGGCCGGACCTGGGTGAGTCCTGCGTTCCGGCCTTGCTGGGTGCTCTTTGGCTAGAAACAGGCGTCCTCTTCTGGGAGACGTTGGGGCTGTTTTCTTTAAGTTGTTCACTCCGTTTTCTTTTCTTGCTGGAGTGCCTGACCTTCAGATGTGAGACTGATCCTTGAGTTTCCTTATTTTCCGTCTCCTCCTTTACCGTATTCTTCTACTTTGAGATCCTCTTCACTTCCTGCTCCAGTCTTTTGGTTGACTCTGGTATTTCTGTTGGACACTAAACGTTTCCGTCTCGAGAGCGCTTCTTGTACTCTGAGCGGGCCTGTTGAGGCCCCGTTCTCTTTGCTGGGCCTAGCGCTGCGCTCTCCGTCCCTGACGGCGGCCCTCGGGGCTGACGCTGTGCCCACTCAGTGGCCTGGGGCCGCGGCGGGGAGAGCGGAAGCTGTGCTGACGCCCCCACCCCCGTTCCCCAGGCTCCTTGCAGTTCCTTCTCCAGAGTGAGTGCTTCCGCTGGAACAGATGCTCTGGTCCTGCTCCGGGTAGACACGCAGAGGAGCCTCAAACGTGGCTGAGACAAGGACTGATCCTGACGGGTAACTGTATGCCATAAGGAATTTTTAGCAAGGGAAGAACTGGGTTGATACTCATTTTACAAAGGTCCCTGGCAGCAGAAACAAGCAAAATTGGAGGAAGGCAATGCTGAAAGCTGAGAGAGAAGTTAGCTGAGAAATGAGGAGCCTTTGGCCAACACCTATGAAAAGCTCGTAAAATAGGATATCAGCCCGGCCTACTTTATAGAATCATTGTGAAAATGAAATAGATATGGGGAACCTTTTGTAAATAAAAACAACATAAATGTAAAATATTCACCTTGAGAGTCCCTTGGACAGCAAGGTGATCAAACCAGTCAATCCTAAATAAACCCGGAATATTCACTGGAAGGACTGATGCTGAAGCTAAAGCTCCAATACTCTGGCCACTTGATGCAAAGAGCCGACTCATTGGAAAAGGCCCTGAGACTGGGAAAGATTGAGGGCAGGAGGAGAAGTGGACGACAGAGGGTGAGATGGTTGGATGGCATCATCAGCTCGATGGACATGAGTGTGAGCAAACTCGGGAGATGGTGAAGGACAGGGGAGAAGCCCGGTGCGCTGCAGTCGACGGGGCTGCAAAGCGTCGGACGCGACTGAGTAAGTGAACACCACCAAATTATTCTGCTTGACTTCTGTGCACCCGTATAGAAGCAGCATTCTAAATACGGTGGGAGGAAGGAAGCAATGCGAATGTTTCGCCTTAATATTTGCAGAATGATGTCGTTAAAGTGATGCATGACCTGCCGCCCTCTCAAAGGCCCTGGACTCACAGCCCCTGTTGTTTGCTCTTCAGCGCAGAGGCTGGGCCTCTTTGACCCTCCCCCGATGCCACTGTCGGCGGATGAATGGGACAGAGTGAAGCTGAGGTCCGTGGAGCAGGGGGACTCCGTGCAGCCGTGCCCGATATGCAAAGAGGAGTTTGGACTCCACCCGCAGGTGCCGAACGTGAGCCTTAGATAAACAAGCCTGCGGGCCGTTCTCCAGTGACTGGAGTCTGCACCGGGGATTAAGAGGGTCCATGCTTCTTTCTTCCAGTCTCTTCCTCCTACTTGATCCTCAAACACTCAACATTTTCTTTTCCATTAGTTAAGTTTGTATATGAGAAAGAGCTAAACACCCCCACTGAACAGTCTTATTTACTGATTGCTCTTAATTCTCAAGTACAAAGTTTGTACAAGACCGTCCCCACTCCACCGGCCGTGCGCAGCTGGCAGCGTGCACGGAGCAGAAGAGGGGGTATCGTTTATGTTGTTTTGATAATTGAAATCCTAAAAGGAAACTGAGCTCGAATATCTCCAAGAATCTGTGGGAGGATCTTTAAGTAAAATCTTATGACAATCTTTATTATGAAAGTTTACCGTAGTTAAGACTGATGATAATATAGATGATATACAGTTAGTCTATGTCATAGGTTGGTTTGTTTTCCTATACATACTTTGTCTAATTAAACTTCAGTCTCGTGGAAGTTAAGGGACTCTGCTGTTCCTAGAATCTTTTTTTTGTTTGTTTTTAGAAAATGACACCCTGAGTAATTTCCCTCGCGTGTAGCATTATGCTTCCTACACAGAAGCACTTGGAACTTTGCTTAAAAAAAAAGAAAATACAACAAATCTATTTACAAGCAGGCTTAGAATTCACAGCCTAGGAATCCCAGGCTTCGTCTACCAACCTGGCACATCAGCTCTCAAACTTCATTTGTTTTAATAAGTTTTTATGGTTAATGAGTTAGTTCACAGTCATAAACTTTGGTTCTTTACTAATTTGAACTCACATATTATTTTAAACATACTTATTATGTTCTAGTTCTCTGTCAAGACCTAATCTCTTAGGCACGTGAAGGTTGGGTATTTCAGAAAGATTGTGGTCCGTAAAGTGCAGAAGTAGCTCTGGGGCAGTTTAGCATTTAGTGAAAGAGCTAAAAAAGCCGCGAGGAGTCTTTCTGGCCCCAACAACCTCTTCCTTAATTGTGCTGCAGACACATGGTCCGGTGGTGATGTGAAGAAGGGAAGCTTGAAGCTGAATATCTGAAGGGGGCCAGGGGGTCGCACACGCAGCGTTTCTCCCATTCTGCTTTTTATAAACTTCTCACTGTAATATTTGGTTATAGATATGGACATGTGTCTCTTTCACATTTCTGGTTATAGTTCTCAGGTTTAGCTTTTTCCTTTGTTGTTGTTTAGTCGTTCAGTCATGTCTGACTCTTTGCAACCCCATAGACTGTAGCCCACCAGGCTCCTCCGTTCATGGGATTCTCCAGGCAAAAATACTGGAGTGGGTTGCTATTTCCTTCTCCAGGGGATCTTCCCAGCCCAAGGACTGAATCCCAAGGACTGAAGGCAGATTCTTTACCACTGAGCCAACTGGGAAGCCCATGTGTCTCTGAGGTGGGCATTAAATCCCTTAACTGATGAGGAAATAAACAATTCCCATGATCCACCGCAGGCTGCCTTAGGGCGTGTACTCAGCAGGGCTGGGATCCAGCCCTGACTTCGAGGACACCTTCAGTGTGTTTACCACCACTGAGTCATTCAGTTTTCTTATCTCAGAGAATATTTACCAGTAACAACTATTCATGAACGTTTAATAGTATATTTTAAATATATAGAGTTCACTTCAGTCGCTCAGTCGTGTCCAACTCTTTTCGACCCCATGGACTGCAGCATGCCAGGCTTCCCTGTCCTTCACCATCTCCCAGAGCTTTCTGGGAGATGGTGATGGACATGATGGACTCATGTCCATCAAATCGGTGATGCCATCCAACCATCTCATCCTCTGTTGTCTCCTTCTCCTCCTGCCTGCAGTCTTTCCCAGCACCAGGGTATTTTCCAATGAGTCAGCTCTTCGCATCAAGAGGCCAAAGGATTGGAGTTTGACTTTCAGCATCAGTCCTTCCAATGAATATTCAGGACTGGTTTCCTTTAGGATTGACAGGTTGGATCTCCTTGCAGTCCAAGGGACTCTCAAGAGTCTTCTCAACACCACAGTTCAAAAGCATCAATTCTTCGGCGCTCAGCTTTATTTATAGTCCCACTCTCACATCCATACATGACTACTGGAAAAACCATAGCTTTGACTAGACGGACCTTTGTCGGCAAAGTAATGTCTCTGCTTCTTAATATGCTGTATAAATTAGTCATAAATTTTCTTTTAATCTTTAATTAGCTTTTTAATCTTTAAGGAACAAGTGTCTTAATTTCATGGCTGCAGTCACCATCTGCAGTGATTTGGAGCCCCCCAAAATACACTATCACTGTGTCCACTGTTTCCCGTCTATTTTCCATGAAGTGATGGGACTGGATGCCATGATCTTAGTTTTTTGAATGTTGAGGTTTAAGCCAACTTTTTCACTCTCCTCTTTCACTTTCATGAAGGGGCTCTTTAGTTCTTCTTCACTTTCTGCCATAAGGGTGGTGTCATCTGCATATCTGAGGTTATTGATATTTTTCCCCACAGTCTTGATTCCAGCTTGTGCTTTTGTATGATGTACTCTGCATATAAGTTAAATAAGCAGGGTAACAATATACAGCCTTGACTTACTCCTTTCCCTATTTGGAACCAGTCTGTTGTTCCATGTCCGGTTCTAACTGGTGCTTCCTGACCTGCATACAGGTTTCTCAGGAAGCAGGTTAGGTGGTCTAGAATTCTCATGTCTTGAAGAATTGTCCACAGTTTGTTGTGATCCACACAGTCAAAGGCCTTGGCATAATCAATAAAGGAAAAGTAGATTTTTTTTTCTGGAACTCTCTTGCTTTTTTGATGATCCAGCGGATGTTGGCAATTTGACCTCTGGTTCCTCTGCCTTTTCTAAATCCAGCTTGAACATCTGGAAGTTCACGGTTCACGTACTGTCGAAGCCTGGCTTGGAGAATTTTGAGGTAGACTAGATGGACGTTTGTCAGCAAAGTAATGTCTCTGCTTTTTAATATGCTGTCTAGGTTTACCATAGCTTTTCTTCCAAGGAGCAAGCTTAAATGATGATAGTTGAAAAGGACCCACGTTAATGAGTTTTTGCAATTTAGGCTTCTTGGTGGCAGTAAGTTTCAAGGATCGGTTTCAGAACTTCCTGAGTTGTATTTATTTTGATGTTTCTTCCATTCTTCCCATTAAGAAGAAAAGCATAGACTGAATAAAGGCATGATGGTGGGGTGAGGAGACAACCACTTTAAAACCAGGAGGTTTCCCTCAGGCCAGGTGGCCCAGGGAAGGCATGGGCCTTCCATGCCTCGGAACATGCACTCCTGGCGAAGCTTATCTGCTGCGTCCTGCTCCAGCCCAGCACCCTCCGAGAGCCTTCAGGAACGCAGAGCAGGGCAGTGGACTGCATGCTGGCTGGCCTGGTCTCACCCTTCCCTGGTCCTTCCTTCCAGAAGAACCAAGAGCTTTTCTCTTCATTCATTCTAAGCTCCTTTGTTCCAGCCCAGAGTATCTTTAGACAGTCTGGATATAACATTTCAAGCCAGAATATCATAGCATCACCGACTTGATGGACATGAGTCTGAGCAAACTCTGGGAGACGGTGAGGGACAGGGGAGCCTGGCGTGCTGCAGGTCATGGGGTCCCAAAGAGTCAGGCACGACTGAGCGACTGAACCACAACAGAATACCATTGTTCAGTGGGAATGTGGCCACAGAAAGGTGGAATTTTCTGGCGGCCACCCTTGCCCTGCATTTAAGGGAAAAAAAGTAATTCATGTGTCTCTGGGATTTACTGCTCATTAAATTTGAGAGTGCAGTTGAGTTGAATGGAGCCCTAAGGAAAGGTGTTTGCTTTCTGTCCTCTGCACCCCGCCCCCAGCCTGGGTCCCTGCCAGCTGTGCTCTTTCTTAGGATCTGCCCAGAAATGCTTCTCTTTTATAATCGTCTCGTTTTTAAATGTACACTTGTTCTGTAGCAAACTTCACGTGTTCGTTTGAAGTTTCAGATTGTTGTTAAGTTTCTCCTGTAGAGTTTATATACCTGTGCCATGCTAAACTCCGAATATTGTAAATATCAAGGCTGTTCATCCGCTTAACTTTTTCAAAGACGTAACACAGCTTACCTTTGAAAGAGTCAGAACTTTTCTTCTAATTAATGCATTTGAGCTGCTTCTCCTGTAAACTAATGTGAGCTTCAAACCTCCTTTGTCTTCCCTGCAGGTGCTGCTCTCCTGCTCACACGTGTTCCACAGGGTGAGGAGCCCCCTCCGCGCCCCCAGGGGCCACGGCCCTCCTAGCTCAGAGGCGGGCGCCCCTCACTTTGGCGTTTAGTCCCTCCGTCGTGTCCGACGCCTGCGACCCCATGGACTGTAGCCCACCAGGCTCCTCTGCCCATGGGATTTCCCAGACACGGATACTGGCGTGGGCTGCCATTTCCTCCTCCGGGGGTCTTCCCCACGCAGGGAGCAGACCTGCATTGGCAGGCAGATTCTCTACCACCGAGCCACCAGGGAAGCCCTCTCTCACTTTCCGGCTCCTGAGAAGAGCCATGTATGTCATCCATAGTCACCACTGACGGCTAGAAATACGATTTTAGGCTAGGGTAGGACTCATCCTGTTTTGAAAGTTTGAGTTCTTGGTGGCGTTAGAGCCGCACACGTCCCTAGGAGAGAGTGGTTAGTGGCGTCCGCCGGCGCGGGTGAGCCCCAGCTCCCTCCGAGTTCACTGCCCGGCCTCCTGGACCAGCGACACCCCCTTCACACGGGGGTTCTCGGAGGTGTTTGATGTGCCTGCATGTGCAGTCTTGTAAAATACCACTTTTCATGAGGGAGGTGTTAACATCTGATGAAACTTCTTCCCTTCGTAATCTAAATTGGGCCAAGTCTCATAATTATGCGAGGAAAGAACAGTATAATTACATGAGAAGTAAAGCGCGTTGTTTCTGTGTAATTACTCGTGAAATTTCAAGTGAAATGTTTTCCTTCAGGCTTGCCTTCAGGCTTTTGAAAAGTTCACAAGTAAAAAAACCTGTCCTCTCTGTAGAAAGAACCAGTACCAAACCCGGGTGATCCGCGATGGGGCCCGGCTCTTCAAAATCAAGTGTGCCACCAGGTGAGCGGCTGAGCCCAGGATGCATGCCCGCCGCTAGGGGCAGGCCCGCCCCGGGCGC